>JALIZH010023128.1:0-15287 GCA_030522465.1 Rhipicephalus appendiculatus
TTGAACACGTAGTTACAGCCAGGCGAAGTAAGCAAGCGTCGAAGGGCTATTTTTTGGTATGGATGGATATATGAGCGAAGCCGACGCATTAGGGTTCCTCGATGCGCGCGGCGGCGGAGGGGAGCGCGCGCATCGAGGAACCTTACGACGCTTGAGGGCTAAGGTCGCCACCTGGAGGTGTGTCAAGGTGTCGACAAATTTGTACTTTTCCTATTGCAAACGCGCCTAATGGGACGGACGAGTAGTAACCGACGCTTTGAAGAAACTAATCGTGGATTTCACGGTGATGATGCACTACTTCAATTTAGCAAAAGCACTGTGAGAGGACAGTGGTAGATATAAAAGGCGTGTTTGTAAAGCCTACAGAGTATGTGACGGTGGCGCAGTGGATAGCGTGCCCGGCATCTGTTGTCGCGGACCAAGAGGTCGTGGGTTCGACTCCCGTTGACGGAAACTTTTTTCTTTGCTTCCTGATGGTGCATGTTTTTTCTACGTTAGTTCCGTGACGGAAATGTGTCACTAGTCTTGGTGGACCCCGGCATAAAACACTTTCGTGTTAACAAATAGGGAGATAGAGATGGCGACAACAATGATATGTTTTCGCTTTTGTCCAATTTCTCCACATCTCTCATGATATAGAACAGTGCAGCGTAAACACTGCGATGAGTTTTCGCTCGTACAGCTTGCACATGTTCGCGAAACGTTTCTGCATGACCCGCCGGACAAATGCATAATGTGTTTGCGTCAAAACATCCATGAATGAATGCGTTCTCTATATTTGCTTCGTGCATTACCACATGCCCGTAACACCACGAGCATTACCACATCGGCATCCGAACAAGCTGCAAACGCAGGCGCCGGTACTTCGTTTAAATGCATTTCATCCGCGAATGCTTTCTTAGTGAACTTGCACGTCGTAGACGTAAGTGTCAGCTGCACTAGGTTCCTCCATTTGATTTTATTTGAAGCTGGGTGCATTCGTTGTAACGCGCTGGTGCTTCGTCCAGGTATGTCAACCAGAGTTATAATGCATTGCAGCGTATCATATATTCTGAAGAGAGTTTCCGACCCACATTTCTGTAGTTTTTTTTGTCTGTATCTTTTTTTCTTTTTAGGCCATGAACATTCTTGCAGTAAATGCGCATACCACAAATGCATATAGCAGTCCCTACAGCACGTGTTCATGACGAAGATATGTGAGAATGCTTTCTATATCTGGCCTCGACCAAGTGATAAGTACAAAAGTAGCGGTGATCAACAAGCCGTCCGCTTACGACTGCATACTTTCCTTTTTTAAATGCGAAGCATTTCTTAGCGAACTTCGGCGACTTTGAGCGTATCTATCTATCTATCTATCTATCTATCTATCTATCTATCTATCTATCTATCTATCTATCTATCTATCTATCTATCTATCTATCTATCTATCTATCTATCTATCTATCTATCTATCTATCTAGCCGCCTACGACTTTGTGCTCTCATGGCCGTATCGTTAATGGGATTTATACCAAATTTGGTATGGCATAACATGACTGTATGACGAACATAAATGGCTGGTCATATCATGAAAATCATGACTAACTTGTCATGAAAAGTATGATTTACATGCCACGCTCATGGCGCGCTCGCGGCCATGTCCTTAACTTGACATACACGAAATTTGGGATTGAGTGACATGACTGTATGACGAACATAAATGACAAGTGGTAATATGGAAATCATGACATGTCATGAGCGACATGACTTGCATGCCACGCTCATGGCGCGCTCGCGGCCGTTTCGTTAGCTTGATATACACCAAATTTGGTATTGAGTGACATGACTCTATGACGAACATAAATGACAAGTGGAAATATGGAACTCATGACTTGTCATGTGCGACATGACTTGCATGCCACGCTCATGGCGTGTTCGCGGCCGTTTCGTTAGCTTGATATACACCAAATTTGGTACTGAGTGACATGACTGTATGACGAACGTAAATGACAAGCCGTAATACGGACATCATGACATGCCATGAGCGACATGACTTGCATTCCACGCTCATGGCGCGCTCGCGGCGGTTTCGTTAGCTTGATATACACCAAATTTGGTATTGAGTGACATGACTCTATGACGCACATAAATGACAAGTCGTAATATGGAAATCATGACTTGTCATGTGCGACATGACTTGCATGCCAGGCTCATGGCGTGCTCGCGGCCGTTTCGTTAGCTTGAGATACACCAAATTTGGTTTTGAGTGACATGACTGTATGACGAACATAAATGACAAGTGGTTATATGGAAATCATGACATGTCATGAGCGACATGACTTGCATTCCATGCTCATGACAAGCTCGCGGCCGTTTCATTAGCTTGATATACACCAAATTTGGTATTGAGTGACATGTCTCTATGACGAACATAAATGACAAGTGGTAATATGGAAATCATGACATGTCATGAGCGACATGACTTGCATTCCATGCTCATGGCGCGCTCGCGGCCGTTTCGTTAGCTTGATATACACCAAATTTGGTATTGAGTGACATGACTCTATGACGCACATAAATGACAAGTCGTAATATGGAAATCATGACTTGTCATGTGCGACATGACTTGCATGCCAGGCTCATGGCGTGCTCGCGGCCGTTTCGTTAGCTTGAGATACACCAAATTTGGTATTGAGTGACATGACTGTATGACGAACATAAATCACAAGTGGTAATATGGCAATCATGACTTCATGAGCGACATGACTTGCATTCCACGCTCATGGCGCGCTCGCGGCCGTTTCGTTAGCTTGATATACACCAAATTTGGTATTGAGTGACATGACTGTATGACGAACATAAATGACAAGTGGTAATATGGAAATCATGACTTGTCATGTGCGACATGACTTCCATGCCATGCTCATGGCGTGCTCGCGGCCGTTTCGTTAGCTTGAGATACACCAGTTTGGTATTGAGTGACATGACTGTATGACGCACATAAATGACAAGTGGTAATATGGAAATCATGACATGTCATGAGCGACATGACTTGCATTTCCACGCTCATGGCGCGCTCGCGGCCGTTTCGTTAGCTTGATATACACCAAATTTGGTATTGAGTGATATGACTGTATAACGAACATAAGTGGCAGGTGGTAACATGAAAATCTTGGCATGCATGTCATCTACAATGCCATTTACATTGCCACGCTCATGGTGCTCTTGCGTCCAGTTCGCTAGCTTGACATTCACCAATATTGGTATATCGCGACGTGACTGTATGACGAACACAAATGACAGGTCGTAACATGGAAAACATGACATGCAAATTATGTAAAGCATGATTTGCTCCTTCCTGGCCGCTTCGCATTACATCGATTCCCACAGTGCGTCGGATCTGCCGGCTTTTATTCAAGTACCTTATAGGCCTGAGCAGGCATTGCTTAGGAGAATTACAATATAATAAATTGTTTGCAGTTAAAGGGCCCATATTTAGTCAAAACAAGAAATAATAGGAATAATACAAATATATATAAACCCATAATAACAATTGTTGGGTTTTAGCGTCCCAAAACCGCTATATGATTACGAAAGACGCCGTAGTGAAGGGCTCCGGAAGTTTCGACCACCTGGGGTTTTTTAACGTGGACCTATATCTAAGTACATGGACCTCAAGCATTCTCACCTCAAATATATATATATATATATATATATATATATATATATATATATATATATATATATATATATATATATATATATATATATATATATATATATATATATATATACACCTTCAAGTACAGTTTCATATCAGTGCCATCGCGCTCCTGTTACGACGAGGGAGAACGCACACTGAAGAAGTATTCAGACATATTGGCGCATTACAGGAAACAGAGGAAGCGGTACCCACCAGCCCGCAAGAGTCTGAGTAGGGAGCAAGCGATGAACCTGGAGAAGATTCCAGGCCGGAACTTACCCGCATAGAACATTGATGCACGCAATGTATCCAGGCGCCTACGGGCGGGACTGCAAGTTTTGCCCACCGGACACGCGCAACACCCTGCGCCACATGGTGCTGGAGTGCAATAACTATCCGGACTTACCACCATCATCACACCCAAGCCAAAACAAAGAGAAAGAAGCGGATCCAGAGGAAGAATTCGAAGATCAGTGGGAGGCTCTGCTGGTGACGCAAGGCGCTGACAACCATCTACGATTGGTGAACAGTGCTCGGGCGGCGGCAGCGAGCCATGGCTACCTGGACTGAGGAGGCCGCCCTCCTTAGGGCTGATGTACGAAGAGCCTGGTCAAAACTAAAGTTTATTTCTCGATCTCACACCACGAGTGGGTACAGAAAGAGCCCCTTTTTCGTGCGCGTCTCAAGGGCAGTTTTCAAATTTAAAGAAAATTTACGAGCGTTGCCTGACAGAAAACACACTCAAGCTCCTCCGAGACCTGCATACCGCCAGCGGTAAATCGTGTCTATAAATAGCTTGCCGTTATTTACCGGCGCTTGCATGGTGCCTGGCTGAATCGTCTAACGCAGCGTGCCAGGGAAGCAAGAGGTCACTGGTTCGAATCTGCGGTCGGGTGCCTTGAGATTTTTTCCCTTCTGATTTAATTTTCTTTGCGCTCTTTTATATATATACATACATACATATACATACCCGGGGCATGACGGCGATGGCAAAAATCAGCCCAAAGTGCATATAATTGCTATCGCAATAAAATATGCTGAAATTGCTTACACTGAAGCGTAACAAATGCACAACGTCACAAATGCGAGGGGTACAGTCGTACGAAAGGCTTTACGGCTGCTTATAAGCATGGTAGCATGACACAGGTTAAGGCCAGTAACTCTTCTGATGCGAGAAAGCATAACGCTTCAAGGCAAAATACACGATTAAGGCAATATTTTTTAAGACGCTGCAGCGACGCATGCAAAAGGAAAATTCCACCACAAATACAAAGATCCTCATGCGTAAGAGGCAGAAAAAAAATGCCCCCCACCTCCCCGAAGGGGAATCCTGAGGAAATGCGAATGCATTTCGCGCGCGCTTCACTCCATTTATATATGGTGGATGTGGTTCGAAGAAGGAAAAGGCGCCTAATTTCTGCAGCCCGGTCGGGAGCACGGCGCAGCGACTGTTTTTTTTTCTTTTTTTTTTTATCGCGGTAGCTCCGCTGAGCTCCCGCGATGCGAGCGCCCTCACGCGCCAGAGCGCGCTCCTCCTCTCCACTTTGCTAGGGGCGAGGATAAGCGCGCGCGCCCGCAGCTTTTGCTATGGGAGAGAGAGTGAGAGCGGAGAGATAACACCTGCCGGCGCGCGGACACCTCCTCAACCTATCCTCCTCCCCGCGGACAACGCCGGCCAACGCCGGACAACGCCGGACAACGCCGGATGCCTGACATAGCCCGACTATGAAATGCATTCGCATTTAAAAACGGAGGCGCCAATGGTCGATTGTGGCGTTTCATGAGGCATTTAATAGCTTCCGTCTTAATAATTCTCTGAGCTTGGGGTTCACACAAATTGAGGAGCATGGGCGTTTACAGATGTCGCACTATTGAAATTCGGCCTCAATGGGTGATAATTGAACTTGCATGAATAGCACGGTAGGCCAATGAGACAACGTATATGAAAGCAGACAACCAGAAATAGGGCAGAAAAAATGAAGCAGTAATGCAGAACAGTCAAGCATGTAACGAGCACAATGCCTAGTTGTACGTTCAAACACATGTATAAGTGCCATTGTGACGGCTACAATAAACGGCTTGCAAGATATAAAGCTTCAGCAAGTGTGCCATTACATTCAACGACGTGCCAATGGGTATCTTCAAAGAAGGCAATTTTCTTACGAGACCTTCAAGAGATGCCTTCCAATGGACAACTCCAGGAAAAACACTACCTTTGCGGTGCACAGGAGGAAAGTTAAAAATGCGAAGAAACGATTCAGGTGGGCGAGCTGGTTTACAGGAACGGCAGTATTCATTTTCGCACTTAAACGACTTTCACATGAGTGATGTTTGATGATCTCTGGCCGACGCAGGAGTGAGCCTTCGACAATTCGGAGAATATAGGCACGGTACTCTTTCAATAAAGGAAAGTTCTTGCGGACGACCGTTGTTAACCATACCGTCACAATTTCCTCCTTTGATTCCTCAAAGCCGCGCAAACGCCACGCCTTTAATTGACATGGCGTGAACCGTCGCGTGATGCACACGTGATCTCGTCGATTTGCGCATTCCATACAATGCGTGGTGCTGTTTACCAGCTTGTAATTGTTTCTTAGACGAGCTTTCTGCAACTTCGCGTAGATACCCAAACTCTCCTTTTGATCTGATTGGACAATGGTATTTACCAGCGCGCCCTTTGCGACGCATGCACTTATTTTCTTATCGTCTAAGGCATCTTCAAGTTTACTGATTGTGTCAAGAATATCCGGCATCCGTCTCAAGCTAAGCCTCGAGACAAGCTCACTTCGAAAGTAGCTTGACAAAGGCAGAATTGTCATGAGCCATATTCCGTACAAGAGAGATCGTACCTTGGCATCACGATGTCGGTGCTTAAGTGGCAAAGAAGTGGAGAGAAATGCTGCAAGAAGGAACATGAGCATTCGAGCAGTTGGAGCAGATTGTTGGGACTGAGAAGCAGCCAACGTCAATAAGATGCTTAGTAATGCGACTATGACTAGACATAGGATGAGTTGTGACTCCTGTAGAACGTCGAAGAAAGAAACATGGATTAGCTGGGCGCCTCGAACGTAAAATCTTTCTTCGACTTGAACGTAAGCTGCAGAAACGGATACCATGCGAAACATCGACGGGTTCAAAGATATTACGTCTTTTATGATGTCCATATTGCTGCCAGAAAGATCGCTATATGATACTCCTCCTTCACGGTTATGTATCCACTTGAGCGTAACGTTGTATATTTCCAGTGTGTCCAAGATAAATTTCGATCCGTAGCTATCTACGTTCCGTGGATATCGCAGCCCTACTCGTATGACGCTGTTTCTTAGACTGCCACGTGTCAGATTTTTTCTCTTTTTTGTTTCTACTTCAACGGAAGAGCCCCTAGAGTATATGAACACTCGTGCCTTTCCTGCGGTTTGATGTGCTATTTCCTGCCCACAAGTAAAATTCCGCAAGCGTGTTCTGCAAACAAAATGATCTAATGCAGCTTTCGACTCAGCGCTGTCTTCCATTAACAACCAATCAATCCAAGTAGGTACTCCTTTGATATCTAAAAACATTGGACAGACAATCATACTGTTTGCCCCCTAAATTTCGGATAATTACATTGGTCTTGATGCTTTCCGCTGAGTTTTTCCACACATCACCAACAAATGCAGCATTTCTCAGTTTCCATGCACTTGTGGGCCTCGACAGGTGGTGAAGCAAGGCGTGGTCATGTCCATCCCAGTGCTCTTTGCAGGTAGCCAGTACTATGTGATCCTGTCTTGGGATGAAATCTAATACTTCTGTAGCAACTACCTCATATGACTCCACGGGATGTGATATATGTTTCTCACCCGAGGCACTTCTTCCAGCAGTGACGAGAAGTAATAGTAAGGTTGGGATTAAATCCATAATCCACTGGTGGCCTTCGGTCATACCTCTACGGTTTTTTATAAACTGTGACTGCTGATATGCCTGATCCATAACTCTTAACCCCTGAAAGGGCCACTTGCTGAAGTCGGAGACGGTGAACTAGCTGCTCGCACTGAATGTTGCCGGGTGAAGTTCTCCAGAGTATTCATCGAACAGGAATAATCTATTTTTATGCCACTGTAAGCTCGATGTTCACCTGTTTATCCTCGTTGGAAATGCATGCAAAATTGAGTAAGTGTGAAGCCTCACGGTACTTCATTCTCACGTGCGTAAGTGAATAGGCAACTCAGAAAGTTCCCAACAACATCAGGAATTTTTAATGCATCTGTCGGTGCGAGCTGCAGCGTCAGTTTGGTGACAGCTGGTGGCGCCCGATGTGAGGAGCACGAATGTAATTTCCCGTCGCATTACACATGCCGTAGAACAAGAACAATGGCATGATGATACGAATAATACGAACTATTGACGAAGCAATTTTTCCTTCGCGGACCTTGAGTAGGGCAGAAGCTGTCACTTTCCTCAACTGTTTTCGTCTTTTTTGCTATTGGATATGCTTTCCTCTTGAATTTGAACAACCTGCCTTGCGGACGAATTTGTTATGCTAGTGCACCATTTTACATATCACTAAAATATTAGCAATGTTTTTAAAACGTACATGACGGTCGATGTAGGTACCTACACACTAAACACGCAGCGTTCACGGCGGACACTTCTTTGAAACGAAGAAAAAACTTGGACCATCTCCCCGAAGGGAACCCTGATGGGATGCGAAGCAGCAGCGGTACGCACGGCGTTGTCCCGGTTGAAACGGGCGTCATCGCAGATAAACGAGCCGAAAGAGTGTTTCCACTCGACATGCGGTCGAGCGTTGCGGGCGGTGGAGAGGGTGAAGCGAGAGAGAAGTGACACATTCAGAGGTGTTACGAGCGGGCGGAGCGAGGGAAGCGTGCGAGGGGAGCGTGACGTCACGCGCAGCTGTGGCATGACCTACTTGGCAACGCTCCAACACTTACGGCGAGGGGAACGCGTTGCGGCGCATTCCTACGGACGCACGTAACGTACGGCGTTACACACGTGAGTCAAATAGCTGCTTCGCACCTAAAAATGCTGGACAGAGCTCACACTTATTTAGGCAGCGCGCTCTTGAAAACTCATTGCATCGGTGGGCTCGGTACCTCGAGGTTGTAGCGTAACATATTTCAGAACTTTCATTACAGTATGTACGTCGATCAACAGCAATTAAACATTCGAAAACATGGGTGGTCCGACTGCGTTCTCCAGCTTATATGATCTTTAAGCGACACAAATGGTGACAGAAGATCTTCATGTCGCGAAAAGATCACCAGATAAAAAGCCGGCAGATCCCACGCATTGTGGGAATCGATGTAATGCGAAGCAGCCAGGAAAGAGCAAATCATGCTTTACATAATTTGCATGTCATGTTTTCCATGTTACGACCTGTCACTTGTGTTCGTCATACAGCCACGTCGCGATATACCAATTTTGGTGAATGTCAAGCTAGCGAACTGGACGCAAGCGCACCATGAGCGTGGCATGTAAATGGCATTGTAGATGACATGCATACCAAGATTTTCATGTTACCACCTGCCACTTATGTTCGTTATACAGTCATGTCACTCAATACCAAATGTGGTGTATATCAAGCTAACGAAACGGCCGCGACCGCGCCATGGGCGTGGAATGCAAGTCATGTCGCTCCTGACATGTCATGATTTTCATATTACCACTTGTCATTTATGTTCGTCATACAGTCATGTCACTCAATACCAAACTGGTGTATCTCAAGCTAACGAAACGGCCGCTAGCACGCCATGAGCGTGGCATGCAAGTCATGTCGCACATGACAAGTCATGATTTTCATATTAACACTTGTCATTTATGTTCGTCATACAGTCATGTCACTCAGTACCAAATTTGGTGTATATCAAGCTAACGAAACGGCCGCGAACACGCCATGAGCGTGGCATGCAAGTCATGTCGCACATGACAAGTCATGATTTCCATATTTCCACTTGTCATTTATGTTCGTCATGGAGTCATGTCACTCAATACCAAATTTGGTGTATATCAAGTTAACGAAACGGCCGCGAGCGCGCTATGAGCGTGGAATGCAAGTCATGTCGCTCATGAAGTCATGATTTTCATATTAACACTTGCCATTTATGTTCGTCATACAGTCATGTCACTCAATCCCAAAGTTCGTGTATGTCCAGTTAAGGAAACGGCCGCGAGAGAGCCATGAGCGTGGCATGTAAATCATACTTTTCATGACAAGTTAGTCATGATTTTCATGATATGACCAGCCATTTATGTTCGTCATGCAGTCATGTTATGCCATACCAAATTTGGTATAAATCCCATTAACGATACGGCCAGGAGAGCACAAAGTCGTAGGCGGCTAGATAGATAGATAGATAGATAGATAGATAGATAGATAGATAGATAGATAGATAGATAGATAGATAGATAGATAGATAGATAGATAGATAGATAGATAGATAGATAGATAGATAGATAGATACGCTCAAAGTCGCCGAAGTTCGCTAAGAAATGCTTCGCATTTAATATATGTTACTCGCTTCCGGTGAATACCTGTCACAGCGTTAATGTGGGTAGGCGGTCAGCGGCACGGATATGAATGTACACAGCGGCGCCGCCCTGCAAGCGGCGTGAGCCGATTGTCGGCGAACAGAGCGCGTGGACAACTGTCGGCTCGTAATATATGCTATCCATTGCCACACCAATGCCCGAAGCCCGCCGAAACTTCATATTACGTGTGAAGGAAGCACATTCCGCCGATGAATGGGGTGCTGGGCCTAGGCAACGGACATGGGTCTTTGCAATATGCTCCATTTTCTTTTGCAGGGGGAGCACTTTAGGGGGCCGGGCTGTCGTATGCTGTTGTATGCTGTCGTCGTCGCTTGCCGCGACGCTCCGTGTGTAGCATAATGAGCGCGCGCTCGCGCCGAAGAGAAGCCTTCTTCGTCTTGTTCTTCGAGCGCATTGATAATGATAAGTGAGCACGTGCTCCCGCCAAGGAGAAGACTTCTTGTTCTTCGAGCGCCTTCATGATGATCAGTGGGGAGCACTTATCATAAAAAAAAATGCCCCCCACCTCCCCGAAGGGAATCGTGAGAAAATGCGAATGCATTTCGCGCGCGCTTCACTCCATTTATATATGGTGGTTGTGGTTCGAAGGAAAAGGCGCCTAATTTTTGCAGCCCGGTCGGGAGCACGGCGCAGCGCCTTTTTTTTTTGCTTTTTTTGTGTTTTTTATATTTTTTCCTTTTTTTTAAATTTTTTTTTGATATATAGCTCCGCCGAGCTCCCGCGATGCGAGTGCCCTCACGCGTCAGAGCGCGCTCCTCCTCTCCACTCAGAGCGGAGAAAACCCCTGCCGCGGACAACGCCGACGCCGCACAACGCCAACGCCGCACAACGCCGGATGCCTGACATAGCCCGACTATGAAATGCATTCGCATTTAAAAAAAAAATACTTCTGCTCTTGGCGTAACGCAGGCAAAACCACCTGTAAAACTGCAAAAAGGAGGAAGAGAGAGAAAGAAGTAGCTAAAGAGAGAGGAAGAAATAAATAGAAATAAAGAGAGTAAAAAAAAAGACAGAATAAAAAAGAAAAAGAGAAAAAGAGAGAAACTAGAAGAGGAAAGAAAAGAAAAATTACACCATCTCCCGCTAAAGGGAACCATGTGTAGATGTGAAGCAGCGGGCGCTAACGCTTACACTGGCGGTGGCGTTGACGCTGGCGCTATCGCAGCGTTGCGCAGGAGAGAAGACTGAGGAGGCGCAAAGCACTCAGTGATGGAGCGGTGTTTCCTACTGGAACATGCCAATCGCTGCTAATGGGCAATGAGAGACAGAAGACTCCGACTGGACACAGAGACCCGCAGTCGGCTTTTAGTTAACGCGCACGCTGCGAATTTTTATTGTTCAACAACGCACAGGAGAAATCTCCCACCGGCATCACCTTGGAGTGAACGGTTGTGCAGCGCGAGCAGTCGGTTTTTTCAACCAAGAAACTCGCTAGCAGACGCTGCCTGCGTCGGCGTCGCGAGGCGAGAGAGGGGAGTAGCGTAGGAGAGGAGAGAGAGGGGGGGGGACGCGCATGCGCAGTGGGGGGTGTGGACGCTGTGGGCAGGGATGCCTAGAGGAGAGAGGGGGGAGCGTATTAGAGGAGAGAGAGGGGGGGACACGCATGCGCAGTGGGAGCGCGGGGAGGGATGCCTAGAGGAGAGAGGGGGGGAGCGTAGGAGGGGAGAGAGGAGGGGAGGCGCATGCGCAGTGAGGGTGTGGTTGCCGCGTGGAGGGATGCCTAGAGAAGAGAGAGGGGGAGAGGAGGTTTTTTATTTTTATTTTTTTTGAAAGGGTTTGCGCATGCGCAGTAAGTGAAGCCTCGAGGCACACCACCACCACCACCACCGGATTAACTTCGCCATAAGATGCTTCACATCTAAAAGAAAGAAGTGCCGGCCCGGCGCAGGCGGAAAGCTATAAAGCGTGAGGCCCGCGCGCTCGTCGAGGCTGCTGCTGCGGCATACACACTTTTCTCATGGACACTTCCGCACCCGTTGGCGGTGCTCGTGTGCTCGTGTGCGTGTGCCTATTCGTGCGGCTGAAAAAACAAAAAAGTGGGTAAAAGCCTGTGCAGCCTATCAGAAAGCTATCATGATCCTAAACCGGTATGTGCCACAGAATTTAGGTAAATCGTACTACTCACCACTGATCCGCTAAAACTGAAGAAGGCAACAGTTAGCCCAACAAATGGCTGCGAAGTGACGGCAGCCATACGAAGACCCGGAGTACGTCTAGGGAACACGAAAGGCAACCGCGGCTGCGAGAAGACCCCGAAGCGATGGAAGGCCTACGCTAACCACGATGTGCCCTTAGATCTGTGAGAGGGGCGAACGCTTGGTTTCAGCGCGAGTTTCTGTCACTAGTGGTTGGATATGTGTGTTGTGTCTGTGACAGTCTGTCGTTTAACTCTCTGTGCTGAAATCAACGTAGGAACAACCTCGAATCACCTAGCTAAATCCTAGCAACGACCGATAAGCAATGGGGGTACATAATAGCGCAAACTTGGAAAAAGACAGATTCGAGTAAACAGGCAGGAGGGAGCAGAAAGGTCGGGCGCTAAACTTCAACTGTTTATTCGAAAGAACAAGCCACCAGATTACAACTATCTGCGCATGCGTGCATCAAAATCGGCAAACAGTGGTCACACTCACATATCAAGGAGCTGCATCTCATTTTGGAAAAGGGACACAGACGTATCATTGATGCTCCCTCCTACTTCTTTTCTCGAATATGCCTTTTTCCAATTTCGCGCTATTATGTACCCCATTGATGTCAACCACTCGCCCAACAACAAGTCTTAGTCGACCTATAAGCAACCTAAAAACAACCTGCATCACCTAGCTAAGGCCAAGAAACAACCTAGAAGCAATCAGATTAATATGCAGACTCGCCCAGTTTTGCTGTTTCACGCCTTGCGCGGCTTTAGCGCAAACGTGGCCATTTTCTTCTGTTGTGCAACCGTTTCAATTGTATATACGCGTAACTTCCAATAAAGTAGAATTTTCTGGGCGATGTACAATTAGTAATGCTTTCAGGCCGAAATTAATTCCGTTCCGTGCGAGCTACTGGTGTTTTACGATTTGATATGGGCATGATCCAGGTAATCCGAAAAGACGAAAAAAAAAATGTGTGCTCACACTTGTAAATCAAAACTATATCTAACTGAATTAATGAAGCGATAAATATTTTAGTGTATTTGTGCTATTACTTGTTAAGTTACTACTTCTATACTTTCGGATTTGTCTGCGTATCTGCCAAATAATAAAGACGTGCGTGTCCACGCATATAATCATACGCTGGTTTAGTTTGGCATATTTTCGCTCCGCTCAGCAGCCAAGCGGAGCTGATGAGCGAATGCGCATGCAACCTCGGTTTATTCGAGAGCGGCCACAGAGCAAGAGGCACGCTCCACTTACACGCATCGCAGGCGAAGCTTCGCTGCAGTTTGCCTAGCGCAACCTCCTTATAGACTATTCTACGGACGGGTTTGAGTGCCGCCATGTTGGGCTGTTAACATTTGTGTTAGGTATTTTAACAACTAAACAAACAGTGTTACGGTAGACGCATACGCATGGAAACAGTTGGGTTGGTGAATACGACGTTTTTATGGCCTTATTAATTCACATCGCGATGTACAAAAACAAGAAAACATCGGCTTAACAGGCAAAGATGGCGGCACCCAGATGTCTTACGGAAAATAGCCTATAGTGAGGGTAAAATCATACGCGCGCAATTTCAAGGCTGTTTGACATGCAGCAAGTGAGACAAAAAAAAAAAAACATAATTTCGTTCGCTTTATTCGCTCTGCTCGCAAGCGTGATAACAGAGGTCTTGTTTCCCCTGTCATGCGATTGTACGGGTTGCCATTTTTCCTTCGCGACTTCCGTGGAGCGCAAGGTTGCCTGCTGCCGTTCTTTGTGGTAGATAGTGCAGAATTTTTCAAATGCAGTGAAACAGTACCTGCGCTATAATAATGTGCAGTTTTCGTGAACGCGGCAGCGAAGAGCACGCATTTTTTATCATTGAAAAACATTTTTCAATATAAATTCATTTCGAGGTGCACAACAGCGGCCATAACAATAAAACAAACACGTTGATGCTATTTTGACGGCACGGCTGGTGCGGCGCCATCTCGATGGGCTCCAACCGAAACATCGCTCTGCCGCTGCGAACGGAGCGAAGAACTTCCAACATGCTGGTCGCTTGCCGCTTACCGTTGCGGCGAGAGCGATCGGCCGTTTTAAGAGCGGGGCATTTCGTTCTACTGCGAAGAGCGAATAGGAATTATTATCATAGCGAACAGCTACGCGCTTGCTTCGTCCTTTTCAACTTATGCGTCGCTCCCGCAAAACGTGCATCGATTCGTCCACCGTGGAATGGAACGACCATGATCGGCGAGTCTGTTGCGTGTCTAAAAATCATGTAACATCACGTAACAACGGCTCTCGGGACAAAAATCACACAACATCACCTAATAAACAGTCACTTGACTAAAATCACGCAACATCATGCAACTTAGTTATTTTACCAAAAATAACACAACATCTAATAATTATAATATCTGGGGTTTTACGTCCCAAAACCACGATATGATTATGAGAGACGCCGTAGAGGAGGGCTCCGGAAAATTTTGAGCATCTGGTGTTCTTTAGCGTGCACTGACATCGCACAGTGCACGGACCTCTACCATTTCGCCTCCATCGAAATGCGACCGCCGCAGCCGGTATACCGAACCCGCGAGCTTCGGGTCGGCAGCCGAGCACCATAGCCACTGTTCCACCGAGGCGGAGCACATAACATCTAGTCACGTTACTAAAATCCGTAACATCA
Source organism: Rhipicephalus appendiculatus (assembly GCA_030522465.1). NCBI lineage: Eukaryota > Metazoa > Arthropoda > Arachnida > Ixodida > Ixodidae > Rhipicephalus > Rhipicephalus appendiculatus. Next base: position 15,043 of record JALIZH010023128.1, read on the forward strand.
TGCAGCAACTAGTCAAGTGACTAAAAATCGCGTAACATCACGAGACAAGATTCACGTGACTAAAATCACGTGACATCACGCAACTAGTCATGTGACTAACAGCTAGTCATGTGACTAACGTAACCTAACACTGCATAACAACCAGTCACGTGGCATGTTCCTACCAAAAACATATAACAGCTTGTCACGCGTCTAAAATCACCACATGAAGCAACTCATGTGACTAAAATCATGTAGCCTCACGT
>JALIZH010023129.1:0-27420 GCA_030522465.1 Rhipicephalus appendiculatus
GCAATGAACCAATACAAACGATATATGACGAATATTCAAGACATAGTGTTTAAATAACTAAGAAACCGGCAGGTCCCGCGCGTCGTGGGACATCATGTAATACGAAGCAGCCAGCAAGAAGCAAGTCATGCTGACCGTAACACCGATATCATGATTTACATGTAACGACCTGTAATTTCTGTTCGTCATATCGTCACGTCATGTAATACGCATCTTGGTGTATATCAACCTAGCAGACTGGACGCAAGCGCACCATGAAAAGTGTTGCCGTTGGTGGCAACTTTGCACCAAATTGGCTACTTTTGGACTCCGTTGGCGACAGAAATTTCCAGTTGGCGCCATGGCTCTTTTTTAAACTTGTAGTATTACTTATTCAAAATGGTTTTATATATTCATCAATGGTAAAGACTCTTGATATTACCGCTTCTGTTCTATTTGGCTAGAAATTCGGCGAGAATATCAAATGACAGGGCTACTTTGGCTACTTTTGGCGTGACTTCTGGCGCCTTTTCATGTCCACCCAACGGCAACCCTGACCAGGAACATTACATGTGAAAGGCCTTGTACATGACATGCAATCATGATTGTCATGTTACCAGCTGCCACATAGGTTCGTCATATAGTCAAGTCACGCAATACCAATTCTGGTGTATATCAAGCAAGCGAAATGGCCGCGAGCACGCTAGGAGCGTGGCATGCAAGTCATGCTGTACATTACATGTCATGATGCTTATATTACCACTAGTCATTTATGTTTTTTATACAAAAACGTCATGCACAATTGAAGGACACTTTGTAGATTCCAAAGTGTGTTGGGCGAAAGCGTATGGCCATTCGACTGACTATGCGATGTCTTTTTTTTACACTCTCAGTGGGATGGCACATAAACCGAACGTGTGCGTGTTTTCTTTTTTAATATTTTACCGCGAATCACAGCGAGACGCAAGACTAATCTGCCTCCGTTTCGCATGCATTCGTATTCTCGCGCTTTTCGCATCGTGCAGCCTCCAACAGCGTTCCAGCGCTTAAATTGGCGGATACCTCGTAAATTCCAAAGTGTAACGCCTGTGCCCATGAAGATGGGGTTGGCCAGAACGCGATGGGCGCGTCTCCCTCCTTGCATGATTGGACATGCTGGGCATAGCGACGCTACGCAAGCAAAGCGCGAGTGCTGAAGAGTCCGACGTGACCGGCGTCCGTTTGCGCGCCCCGGCGGCCACCTGACACCGTTCCAGGCGCCGGAGGGACTGAAGGATGGAGACAGCTGTGAGCATGAGACATTAAAGGCTTTCGCCTTTATACCGAACTTGTAATCGAGCTAGCGAAATGGCCGTGAGTGCGCCATGGGCTTGGCATGTAAATCATATTGTACCTGACATGGATTTCATGGTTTTCGTTTGGCGATCTGTCATTTATGTCTGCCGTACAGACACAACTCGGAATACCAAGGTTGGTGTATATCAAGCTAGCGAAATGGCCGCAAGCGTGCCATGAGCATAGCATGCAAGTCATGTTGCACATGACATGTCATGATTTCCGTATTACCATTTGTGATTTATGTTCGCCGTACGTTCACGTGATGCAATACCAGATTTTGTGCATATCAAGCACGCGAAACGGCCGCGAGCGTGACATGCAAATCTTGTTGCACATGACAGGTCATGATTTCCATATTACCATTCGTCATTTATGTTCGCCGTACATTCACGTCACGCAATACCAGATTTTGTGCATATCAAGCTAGCGAAACGGCCGCGAGCGCGCGATAAGCATGGCATGCAAATCATGTTGCACATGACATATCATGATTCCCATTATACCATTTCTCATTTACGTTCGGCATACAGTCAGGTCACGCAATATCAGATTTTGTGCATATCAAGCACGCGAAACGGCCGCGAGCGTGCGATGAGCGTGGCATGCAAATCTTGTTGCACATGACATGTCATGGTTTCCATATTACCATTCGTTATTTATGTTCACCGTACAGCCAGTTAACGCATTACCAAATTTGGTCTATATCAAGCTGGGGGAAACGGCCCCGAGCGTGCCATGAGGGTGGCATGCAAGTCATGTTGCACTTGACATGTCATGTTGCACATGACGTGTCATGAATTCTATATTAACACTTGTCATTTATGTTTGTCACATAGTCACGTCACGCCATACCAAATTTGGTGTATATCAAGTTAGCGAAAAGGCCGCGACCGTGCCATGAGCGCGGCATGCAAGTCATGTTGTACATGATATGCACGTCATGGTTTTCATATTACCAACTGTCAGTTATGTTCGTCATGCAGATATGTCTCATTATACCAATTTTCGGATTATCAATTCAAGGAAATGGCGACAGGAGCACTAGGGCCATGTCATGTAAATCATGCCGTTCATGATAAAATAGTCATGATATTTATATGTCGAGCCTGTCATGTGCGTCGTACAGTCATGTTATACCATACGAATTTTTGTACAAATCCCATTAAGGATACGGTCAGGAGAGCACAGTCGTAGGCGGCTAGATAGATAGATAGATAGATAGATAGATAGATAGATAGATAGATAGATAGATAGATAGATAGATAGATAGATAGATAGATAGATAGATACGCTCAAAGGCAGCGAAGTTCGCTAGGAAATGCTTCGCCTTTAAAAAGTATACACTAGCACTAGAGGCGCCTTCATATAACAGGCAACCATATAAATGTTTTAGCACAATTTTGCTTATTGAGGTTTATTGCATGACTACTAATGTGATTAAAAATTTGGCCAAGTTTTAATGAAAAATGCTTATTATCAAGGGAGTTATGACTGTTCGGGTGCGCAAAATACCAGAAATGTAAGTTCTGAGAAAGTCAACTAAATAGATTTAAAATAGGTGCAGCGCTTTCACCAGAAAATCCGAAGCACTAAAAATCTCAATATTTGCAGCCAGTTTATCGCCGACCTTACTACAGTGTGCCTTTGCTGGAGTGGGCACTCCAACTTTTTATTCAGCTTGTTTTGCAGCCTCCCTGCCATGACGGGGCGTTTTCGCGCTGCGGTGTTGATCGTTTGTGAAGCAAGTTTTGCAGTGTAGAGTCCCGGCGCTATCTTAATTTGCTTAAAATGATGAAACGTACTTCTGCTGTCATTATTGAAATGACAGACAGCGTCAACCAAAGCAAATTTCATGGTTTTCAGGCTCACATACGTGTCATTGAGCGTGAAGAACACATGTACCACGTTACGCGTTGACCTGGTTACAAGTTTACGACCCTACGATTAAAATGACTTGCAGACAACGCTTGCAGAGCATAGTTACATGTTCGCACGTGATATGACTGCTAAATAGCGAACAGAGCACTACATAGCAAGCAAATTTTATGATGCCGACAAAACTGGCAATTTCAGTTTCGGTTTCGTCGGTGATGGGTGGTCTAACAATTTTGCTTCTTTCAGAATTTTCCACTGTATGCTGTTTTCTTGAAGTTAGCGCGATCGTATCTCTTTATTGAAAAGTGATAATGATATAACCTTTGGCAGTTTGATCAATAAGCATGATGAAAACATGATGCGGAATTTTCGCCGCTCTGTCATACGCCTTGCTGATGACGAGCAGGGCTCGTGATCAGCAAGAGTGCTCGCACCGTCTCAAAGTCCAGCAGCATCGTATTCAATTGACGGAAGTCACCGAGAGTTAGAAACATAACAGATGGACTATTTAAAGCCACTTAGCAGAGCTCGTCATCCGCAAGGCTGCCAGCAGCGTTCCAAAGCCCAGCAACAAGACACGCACCCCAAACAGTCAAGATGATTACGCATCCCGAACAGTCAACATTGGCGCAAAGCTCTTCGCCAATATGGTACGCTAGTTACGCGTGGCGTTTATTCTGATGTAGGAACAGATGATAAGGCATAATAACAGATGATAATGGTTACCCTTTTATTACCAGCTGCCGATAGGAAGTAATGCCTGCTAGTCACTACATCAGAGAGGAACATTACCCTGAAACTCATCACCTTGCATGCATAATCATGCAAACCGGCACTAAGCTTGGGAGTGATTTATGTTGGAGCACAGACATACAGGGTGATTCCACGTAAATCGAACAAAGCATGGCTGGTCGACCTTTTAAATTTATTTCAAAATTTTATATATTCTTGCCTGATGAGTAGAAAGTAGAGATCCGCAATTTTTTTTTTGCTGGAAAATTTTTTTTCTAAGCACCGGAAATCGTTAATGACGAAGCGGTGGGGTGCCACGCTTACCTGCTCTGCTGTTTTTTCCGACTTTGGTGATGAGTTACGAAAAATATACTAAAGCTACGTACTTCAAATATGTTTAGCTAAATATATGCATCTTTTCGCTTGCGTTAAGTTATTTTTGGTATCTCTGCGTAGTGTAGATATTTTAATAAAAAATCTCAAAATCGACCCAGGGAACGTTTTTTGGCCTATTCTGCAGGTCTTTATTTCAGAAAAGGCGTATGACAGAGCGGCGAAAATTCCGCATTATGTTCTCAGCATGCTTATTTATCAAACTGCCAAAGGTTATATTATTATCACTTTTCAATAAAGAGATACGATCGCGATAACTTCAAGAAAACAGCATACAGTGTAAAATTCTGACGACGATTAAAAAAAACCCCTTTTTGATATTCCTTAAACTTTCCCCACTTATTCTCTTGCACGTCAGCTTTCATAATCAATAAAAAATCACAGCATATCCGCGGAGTGAATGATGATGAGTGGGCGAAGCTCCGGAGGTACATCATCAAAGACGTAATGGTGGTTGGTTGCATGTGGTCAAACGATATGCATGTGAGACCATATCGTGATGCCATGTGTTGTATGGCATCGCGATCGTCATCGTCATCAGCGTCATTGTCATGACGCATAGTGGGTACATTCCATGTGGTATGCCGTGATGGCAGCGTCATCGTCATCACACAGGGAGATACTGCTGGTTACGCAGGTGGCTACTACGTACTACAAACTACAAGGGACGCACGACCCACGGCAAAGACGTGATGGTGGTTGGTTGCATGTGGTCAAACGATGTCCATGTGAGACCATATCGCGATGCCATGTGTTGTATGGCATCGCGATCGTCATCGTCATCACGCAGGTGGCTACTACAAACAAGGTACACACGACCCACGCTATAAGGAGCTTCGCCCCTAAAAATCACAGCATATACGCGGAGTGAATGATGATGAGTGGGCGAAGCTCCTGAGGTACATCATCAAAGAGGTGATGGTGGTTGGTTGCATGTGGTCAAACGATGTGCATGTGAGACCATATCGCGATGCCATGTGTTGTATGGCATCGCGATCGTCATCGTCATCACGGCGCACCACATTCTATGTGGTCTGCCGATATGGCAGCGTCATCGTCATCACGCAGGTGGCTACTACGTACAACAAACTACAAGGGACGCACGGCCCACGGCATAAGGAGCTTCGCCCCTAAAACATGGTGCATAATTTTGTTTCACTCGCATTTACGGCCCGTCGAATAAGGCCCTTGCGCAAGGATAGGCAATTGTAGATCGGACTTCCTGCCCGCTAAGTGTATAAATGCAGGCCTATACTTCAGTTTCTTAAAAGGCAAGCAGCATTGAAATAGCTGTCGGCTACACTGAGGACGCCGATTTCGAAATGAGTTGGTCACGGGAGTGGCCATGAGTGCGGGGTTACCGAGCAGGCGCGCGCGCACAGTCCTGCGTGTTCCGGTGCAGCGGGGGCTTGTTTTCGTGTCCCGAAACGGATATATCGCGATACAGCCGGGGGTAACATGAACACATGCGCATTGGAGCGTCGCTATTTTATGTGCCCCTTGCTCACATCGCAGCCACGCGCTGCTAACACGGCAGAGATAGAAGTGCAGACATAGCAGACATTGCGCGATTTGTGTGTTCAAAGTAAACGCAAACAAAAGCACGTCTACAATACGAACTTGTATATTTAAACAAATGATGTAACTGATGTAACTTCGACAGGGCTGTTGGGATTCGAACTCACATGCTTGGCGCGTAAACAGAGGTGATCGGCCATGGTCACAGATTCGATGGCTGTAGCTCGAGTTCCCCGGCCGCGTTCGGCGCCCGCACAGGAAACACTTCACGGCGTCGACGTTGAAGTTGAAATTTGACTGTGTTTTTTCGCTGGTGCTGATGTGCAAGCACCATGAAAACTCTGTCATGAAGCTGCTAGCGCTCGCTTCACGCACGCGGACGACAGCCGCTTTCACCAGAGAAACTACGCTGCGCCAACTGATCTCAGTGAAAAGCATAAACGTGGCGCTCCAGCGACAAGTTCAAAAGGGAACAAACGCAAAACTTTAGGCAACCGAATGCGCCTGCCTATATCCGATGACGGCATCAGACGGATGACGGCAGCAGGCGTGTACTGGCCGTGTGCACGGTCCGCAGCTCACTCTTCATTCGACTCCGATAGTGCTTGCGCCTTGCTCCGCTCCTGTGCGTCTAATGGCGGCAAAGTATAGCTCTGAGCGAGAGTATAGGGAACCAAAGCTCAAGTTTGCGGAGCGACGACAGCGTCGCACTGCGGCTCTCGAGAGAAGCGCTGGTGAAACTGGGAATAAGCGCCGCGGAGGGCGCGCCTGTTTCAGCGACAGCCGACAGCGGCGGCACGCGTGCGCACGCGTTCTTCGGTCGGTGCGGGGAGCTTAGACGTTGTGCCGTGAGCTTGGCACGCTGAACCGAGAGGCTTGCTTTGCGAAGCTGCATTTCCGCGAAGGTAGAAGCGACCCCACGAAAGTGGAAGCGTGTTCCGAAGTATTACTGTGTGCCACAGCAGTGCAGACAGTACCAAGGCACGCGATCCGACTGTAAAACTGCATCAGTTCCCGGACAAGTCGTACGAGAGAGAAAGTACACAAGCGTGTATCACCGCAGTTAAAGGAATAAAGTTCTAGCTCTGCCTCGCCTTCCGTTTTCGCTGACTCAATTCTTCGCTTGAAATCAATTCTTTCGACTACCTGAATCAGTACGTAACGCGGCGCGTGCATGCAACGACTGCAGTAGTGATTGCTCGCCGTCTCGCATTTTTACATCCAATACGGTTGTATGTTGAAGCAACTTTGTGTTTTGATTCCTCGTGTTTGTGAGACCTAGCTGTCGTTGTTGATGTTCACACTCACAGACTTCATACCGCGGTTAGCGTTGCGGTGTTGGTTGCGTTCAACTGAACTCCGCACAAGGCTGCATCATCGCGCCGGAACGAACGCCTGTGCATTTTCAGCTAACTTCACATCGTTTTGCTGGTTTGTTCTGTTTTTGTCGCTCTGTTAGGGTGGTATATATTTAAGCCGCTGAATCTAACTGGCACTTAATTAACGAATTCTTATTGCCATCTTCGGAGATTGTGCGGTTTTCTTTCACGCGCACCGCGCACTCGTACATTGCTTCGAGTGTGCGTTTACGGGTGCGCTTTGCGCGAGCTCGTCGCCCGATACCACATCGCGCCTGAAATTCGACACCTCTCACGCTGAGCCGCGTTCGCGCAGCAGGTCTTATACACCTGTAAAGTCGAAATTCTCATAAAAAGGGGAGTGCAAGCACGAACCGAGAAGCGCAAAAAAAAAGACAGACAGACAGACGAGGCGAGCAGTTCTACTTGCTTCGCAGCGGTTAAAGCTAAGCTAAGCTAGCTGCCTCGTGGCTAAGCCAGCGGGTGATGCTCCAGCGGCACGGAGGGCATGACTCGAACCTTCTCAGGCTTTTTTAGCGCCACTGCCGTGTAGTCTTTGTTTTTTTCACTTTTTTATTTTTATTTTTTTGCACGCCGCGAAAGTTCGTTCACTACAGTACGCGTTTGCTACTGACAACATGCACATCTAAACAACAATCACATGTTTTTCATAGTCGACAACGTGGAACATCGATAACCGTGATTAACGAACTTCTCTCCTTTGATTACGTTCGCTTTTCGAAGTGCCTGTCCAGCGGGGAGATCTTTTTCAAGCGGTACATAGCGAAGCGCTGCGCGAGAGCTCTGCACGGAAGCGAGCGGCAGCGCGGCGGAGAGAAGCGAAAAAGGCGCGGCGCTTACCCCCAGTTTCTATTTTTTTGCGAGGCGCAGCAAGCGCAGCGCGAAAGCGCTGCACGTGCACGGAAACGAGCGGAAGCGCGGCGGAGAGAAAGGAAAACGCGCAACGTATATTCCCAGTTTCTATTTTTCCGCCAGAGATGGCGCTGCCTGTCCAGAGTCGCAGCGCCACTGAGCGATGCTTTGGGAGCCTATTGTTCAGACTACCTTTCGAAGCACAAGAAGCTCATTTTAGCAGCGAAGCTCCTTAGGGTGTGGGTCTGTCCCTCCTTTGTAGTATGTAGTAGTAGTAGTAGGTAGCCACGTATAGTGGAATGTACCCACTCCACGTGATAAAGATGACGATGACGCCTGATGACCATGAAGAATAAGCGCGTTCCAGTATAGTGGGATGTACCCACTACACGTGATAACGATGACGATGACACTGATGAGGAAAACAAAATCAGGGGAACCCCCTCCTTGTGGTCCGTAGAGATCTTGAACAAAATCATCATCTACGCCATATGTAAATAATAAAACATTGTGTATATACTGTATGTATAATCACACCACACTCCCGCGTTTGTGTGTCAGGTCTTTGTATGATGATCGAGTGGGCGAAATTGGCGGGGATTGACGGTTTACCAGATTACCTCCGGGAGCTTCGCCCACTCATCATCATTCACTTCGTGGATATGGCGTGATTTTCTTAAAGAAACGAGATTTTAGCAGAGTTACCATCCTATACATCACACCTTGATGCGCAGTGCATAAGGAACCTCACGCGTACAACACTGATTTCTAATCAGTCACTACCGCGTCTCTCACAGTTAATTTGCAGCGTTGAGACGTAACTACTTGATGCAATGTGATGCCGAATTGAAAAGCAATAAGCGATCACAAATGTCATACAATCTTCAGACCTACATGGTGCGCTCAATTTTGCGCAAGGGCGTTATTCGACGGGCCGTAACTGCAAGTGAAACAAAATTATGCAATATGTTTTTATTGATTGTGAAAGATGATGTGTAAGAGAATAAGTGGGGAAAGTTTAAGAAATATCAAAAATGTTTTTTTAATTGTCGTCAGAATTTTCCATTGTATGTTGTATTCTTGAAGTTAGCCCGATCGTATCTCTTTACTGAAAAGTGATATTATTATAAGCTTTGGCAGTTTGATAAATAAGGATGCTGAAAACATAATGCGGAATTTTTGCCGCTCTGTCGCACGCTTTTTCTGAAATAAATGCCTGCAAAGTAAGCCAAATTACGTTTCCTGGGTCGATTTTGAGATTTTTATAAAAATATATACACTACCCAGAGAAACTAAAAAGTACTTAACGCAAGTTAAAACATGCATATATTTAGCTAAACATAGTTGAGGTACGTAGCTTTAGTATATTTTGTGTAACTCATCACCAAAGTAGGAAAAAACAGCAGAGAAGGTAAGCGTGGCACTCTGCCTCTTCGTCATTATCGATTTCCGGTGCTTCGAAAAAAAAATTTTCCAGCAAAACCAATTGCGGATCTCTTCTTTCTACTCGTCAGACAACAATATGTAAAATTTTCAAATAAATTTAAGAAGTCGACCGGCCATGCTTTGTTCGATCTTTTCGTGGAGAGGTAGTCGTGTGTAGAGACATGACTACCTCTAATTTATCAATAAAAACATGCCCGCTTACTACATTCACTAAACGCTTCAAATCACAGTTGATTGGTTGACAGCTAACGATATTTATTGTCTGATTTTGCGTCCTCCAGGATGTATAACTTATCTAAAAAGTGGTTCTGACACAACTTCATAAATAAAGCTTATTTGGTAAAAGTGATCTAAGGGTAAACTTATGAGTGACATCAATTCGTGAACGTTGTATATAACTATTCGTAAAAATTCATAGGTTCATGAAAATTGAGGTTGATAATAATATTCGGGAGATTATCATTATTTAGTGTTTAGTGGTGGCTGTCTAGCTCATTTAGGTTTCACATACGATATCTTGAAAGGTATGTCTGATCACAATGCAGTTCTTCGGAATATTAACTGTCCTCTTCCACATAAACGCTGATTTCACGAAGCCTAATAATACATATATCACTTACAATCTCGCAGATAAGTTCCACCATTTCGTTTCACTCAGTATCGAGTGTCATATTGACGTGCTTGCCGAATACTTTGAGTCGTTATTCAAGACCTGCATCAGTCGCTACGTCGCATTGAAAAGTAGAAAAAGATAAATAACAAACTTGCTTTGATTAACCGCGATATTTGGCACGTATCACGATGTGTGGGCCGACTTTATAAATCTAAACAATATAACCCCGAAACTCGCAGCTCTTTTGAACAAGCTCAGGAAGAACTTTGGCCTGTTCATAAAAATGCTAAATAGTTCTGTTTTTTGTGCAACTTTCTGTACTATTTAGATCAAATCCTCGCAACTTCTGGACATCAGCATTATCTAGCTAGTGCAACTGTCAGTACCTGTTTTAAGATTAACGCAGCTATAATTATCGACCCCACTGTTCTCTCTAATTGGTTTAACTCGTATTTCCATTCTGCTATCACTCTCGATAAAAATGTAGTTTAGGAGTATACTTGCTCAGGCTAATAAACTAGAGGATATATAGGTTGCTCAGGCTAATAAACTAGAGGATATCGCAAAAAGCTATAATGATGTCCTAAACATAACCTTGAAACTTGATACTAAAAATGTACCGGTTTCGATGGCATTCCGAAATCCTTTCTTGCACGATGCTCCTTATGGACTGTACAACAGCTGACAGTACTTTTTTCAGAAATCCTTAGACTCTGATGTTCTTCCACGCTCACGAAATCAGCAATAGTAGGGTAAGGCGGGGTAAAATGAGACGCGGGGCAAAACGCGACATTTTGGCTTTGCCGACCTCTATAGCTAATACAGAAAGCACTTTTCTTTGTTTCTATATTTCAGCGAGAGGTGCTGGTAGTTGTCCACCTTTTTATGTGTAAAAGTTGATGATTGCTCACAGCGTTCGCGTGGGAAAAATTACGTGGCTGGTGTCAGTGTGTTCATGACCCGTCAAAAAGGGGCGAAATTCTTCTCGGACAAATTTTCGGATCCGTGCATGAAGCTACTCTGGCGTCAGTACAACAACGTAAGTGTTTATATTGTTACTTTATACTACTAGCTACATACCACCGAAATTTTAGTTCATTTGGTGCGCGGGGCCAAAGCGGAAATTTTTTTTGAATTTGGGCATGTGAGGGGGGCAAAACGCGACAAAAAGGCATTGAATTGCCTTAGAGAGTGTCTTAGTAAGTGAACCATTTACTTACACTGATTATATATTATATTTTATTGTTTAGGAGGGTTCGGACGCACAAGAGAATATCATATAGAGCTTCCTGGCAGGAAAACGACGTGAAAAAGCACTGATTGCTGTTCAGGACACTTACTCCATTCGCGCTGCATCGATTCTCTCCAAGAGGCGCATAAAAAATTGGCATAATCTACAAGTCAAGTCGTTCACAAACACGTCTTGGGATCGTGTTTTAATGACATTTATCCAATACCGAAATTAAAAAAAAAGACAAGTGCTAGAAAATCCGAATCTAGCACAGTTTTGAATACATTGCCTCACAAAGCCCGGCTGACGAAGTTGAAAGACACGAAACGCCCACTTCTGAATCAAAACGGCAAAAATAGGTGAAGAAGATGCGTCAGAACGTATCTAGCCTCCATTGTTGAATAATCCAATGAAGTGCAAGCGTTCAACAAAAGACAACTTTAGCACAAAGAAAGACTGGTGGTGTTTGATCTGCAGGGAGTTTTGGAGCAAAACAGCACCGGATTCTGTTTGGATTCAATGCGTGGAGTGCAAGGACTGGGGTCATGAAGGCTGCGTGAGGGCCCACGGAGTTTATTTCAAGTGCTTCTACTGCAAAAACTGAAGGGCAAAATTTTTTTTCACACTGTCTCATTTTTCCCCGCAGGTTGGGGCAAAATGAGACATCTCGTGCATTTTTTATTTCTTTTTAAAATAAACTTTTTGACAATGGCAACATGGTCATATTTATGTAGCACATACCTTGTACCCTAAGGAAAGTTTCTACATTGACGTTTAAGGGTAAAGAGTGAAATAAAAATAAATATTCACTATTTTCAAATTTTTGTCTCATTTTGCCCCACCTTACCCTACTTCCCTTGCATTACAAAGACGATAAACAACACCTCTCTAACTACAGATCAATATATCTCACACCTCATTCTTATACACATCATTCAAAACGTATAATCGAATTTTTTTTACTCCAGTGATATCCTATCAGCTGAGCATGGTTTCTGTCGCCGTTATTGCACTGTACCACAATTAGTCTATTACATGCGTGACAGAGCGTCTCATTTCGATATGAGTAATCAAATAGATGTTACTCTTATTGATTTCTCCAAAGCTTTTGACTTTGCCCTTTATTATTTTTATTATTCATAAATGATTTACCTCATAACACCACGTCTAAAATAAGACTATGTCCATGATTGCGTGCTCTATGAACCTATCAATGTTCGCAATACGTTGGCTTAAATAATGACTATATCCGCTAATTAAGAATAATACTTCTACAGGATAAGCGTACAGTTTGTTTTAAGCATGGATGCATGGCGCTTGTAAAGCCATGCCGTAGCTCTGTACTGGTCCTTCTTACAAAAACAAAACTGCGGACGTTTTCCCGGAATTTCCGACGTGGCTGTCGTGGTGAAAGCATCTTCGGAATTGCTTTTAAAGACGATAGTCTTTCTTGGGATACCTAAACGGAGAAATTTTGGTCTGTCTGTCTGTCTGTCTGTCTGTCTGTCTGTCTGTCTGTTTGTCTGTTTGACGGCACGTGGGCAATTAAAAATCAAATATTACGCATACCTGAGGCACAACATCAATACCTTAGTACTATTCACAGTGTTCCTTTAAAACAAAATCTATAGATACGTAATTATAAAGATCCTAGTGTTTATTACGCGGCGCTGCTGTGTACAAAACAAGTCTCCGCCCAGTGATTTAACTTCGACGCTGTGGCTGGCTGTGGTGCTGCCACCTGGCAGCAGCATTGTTCAACACAAGCCGATGTTCCCCGGTAGCGCTGTAGATGGCGTCCTCTTCTGTTTTATCAATGCCAGCCAGATGCGGCTGATTCATCGTAGAAGAGCGCTGTCTCAGGCAAGGCAAAACATATATGGCCGCTTGATGAAATACGACCCACTCTACAAGACATGATCAGAGAACGCAGAGAAAAGACCGACGACCAAATTTCAGCGGAGAAACGCCGGCGTCCGTCTAAGCGCGCCCGGAAAACGTCCGAAAAACGAGCCCAGCGGCTAGCCCGGCTATTAAATTGTGGTACTCATGCCGCTCATGCAGTGCAGTCGGCACAAGACTATCGTCTTTCGACGACATTTGCAGCGAAGCACGCAGATACGCGGCCAATTTTTTTTCCCCGTAGCGTTCACGCAAGTGGTTTCTTGGCGTTGTTCGCTATTTTTAAGGTAACCTTTTACAAGGGGTACGGGGTGCCCTTATTGAGTTTAATATTCTCAAAGAAAAAAATATTAATGCTAATATATCAAACACGGGTTGCAAAGTGCAACTTAGGACGACACAGAGAGAACAACTAACTAAAATTGCAGGTATAAAATGTATTTACCTCGCGAAACATAGGGTAAATTCGAGATCATTGGGAGACGCCTTTATGCAGCGCAGGAAACAGCATAAGATGATTATGATAATAAGCGATTAGATAGTTTCATGGCCAAACTGTAATATGCGTGATAAATTTGAGGGGATCTTGTTTGTCGGCGAATACTTGCTCCAATGTCGGCGCTATTTCTGTCAACTGCATCATTATTAACGCGATAGCGTTAGAGAGCTCATCCCGCAGAAATTCCGGTGTTGGCGTCGGTGCCGGTTGCGGAGTGAGCGAAAAAAATGATTTTTTCTGTGACTAAAAAATCGAGGAAATACGAATAAAATTAACAATTAGAAATGTTCGGTTTGAGGTGGAAGTCAAACCCAGACCGTCTGCGCGGCGAGCAGGTGTTCTGCCACAGAGCCATGCCATTGCTTTCTTTTTTCTTTATTACAGGGAAGGAAACCGTTGCACGTAAATTGACATTCAAATACGACATGATTATAAACGTTCTAGTCATGCTTTGGACTGGATTTATTTATTTGATTTGTGTTTATATAATGTCTGATTACTAATTTTTGGAGAGTCATCGAATTGCTGAAGGCTGCTTTTGGAAAAAAAATTCACAGCATATCCACGCAGTGAATAATGATGAGTGGCTGAAGCTCCGGAGGTTCATCAGTAAACCGTGAATCTTCCGTGAAATTCGCCCAGTACATCATCAAACACGTGACAAACACTGTGTGTATATATACAACAAATTTATATTTTATTCGTGAGCCATGATTTTCCGTTTTGTTTTCGTTTCTTCGTTGTTCGTGGTTACCGTTTGCATAAGCCGTGGCTTCCGTTCCCCCCTTAATTATAACGGCTTTATGGTCGTTGTAATGGCGGTAGAGCGGTTCCTGGATGGGTCGTAGTGGAAAGTTTGCAAAGACGAGATCGATGCAAATGCCTCGGATGGTGGTTGGTTGCATGTGGTCAAACGATATGCATGTGAGACCATATCGCGATGCCATGTGTTGTATGGCATTGCGATCGTCATCGTCATCAGCGTCATGATCGTCATCGTTATGACGCATAGTGGGTACATTCGATGTACTATATGCGGCACAGTGCTGTGCCGTGATGGCAGCGTCATCGTCATCGCACAGGGGTGGCCACTACGACGTCGACAACAACGCAGGACGACGTCGGACTAGCCTACGCCCTAAGGAGCTTCGCCCCTAAAAAAACTTTATATATATATCCCCTTCAGGCGCAGCGTCCACATATGTGGACGCGACTTGTTTTTGCCAGTTCTTCGGATTAGTGGCAAAGAAATGGCAAGATACATTGCGCATCATCATCATCATCATCAGCCTGTCTACGCCCACTGCAGGGCAAAGGCCTCTCCCATGTTTCGCTAATCAACCCGTTCCTGTGCTTTCTGCTGCCACGTTATACCTGCAAACTTCTTAATCTCATCTACCCACCTAATTTTCTGTCTCCCCCTCACGCGTTTGCCATCTCTTGGAATCCAGTCAGTTACCCTTAATGACCAGCGGTTATCCTTTACAACTTCCAGTGTCTCGCCACCTATCACAAAGCGCTGTTCTCTGCCAAGATTGTTCCACATTACTTTAGTTTTATGCATATTAATTTTCAGACCTACTCTTCTACTTTCCGTATCCAGTTCAGTAATCATAAGCTGTAATTCGTCTCCCGCGTTACTCATCAATGCAATGTCATCAGCGAATCGCAGGTTACTGAGATACTCTCCATTAACTCTTATCCCTAACTCTTCCCAATCTAGGGTCCTGAAAACCTCCTGTAAACACGCGGTGAATAGCATTGGATAGATCGTGTCTCCCTGCCGTACGTCCTTCTTTATTGGGATTCTGTCGCTTTCTTTATGCAGGACTATAGTGGCTGTGGATCCGCTGTAGTATTCTTCCATTATGTTTATGTAGGCTTTGTCGATGGCCTGATTCCGCAGTGCCTGCATGACTGCTAATGTCTCCACCGAATCAAATGCCTTCTCGTAATCTATGAAGGCTATGTATAGGGGTTGGTTGTATTCCGCGCATTTCTCTATCACCTGATTGATAGTATGAATATGGTCTGTTGTTGAGAAGCCTGTATGAAATCCTGCCTGGTCCTTTGGTTGATTGAACTCTAATGTCGTAATAATTCTGTTAGCAATTACTTTTGTAAATAGCTTGTAGACAACGGACAGTAAGCTGATGGGCCTGTAATTTTTCAGATCCCTGACGTCCCCTTTCTTATGGATCAAGATGATGTTGGCATTCTTCCAAGAATCTGGTATCCTCCCTGTCGAGAGACACTTCGTATACAGGGTGGCCAGTTTTGCTAACATAATCTCTCCATCGTCTTTCAACAGGTCTGATGTTACCTGATCCTCACCAGCGGCTTTGCCTCTTTGCATTCCCTTTAGGGCTTTCTTTACTTCTCCTGTCAATACTGGTGGGATGTCAGATTCCTGTGGGCTACTATTGCTTCTTACGTTATCATCTTCACTGTCTCGCCTGCTGTACAGATCTCTGTAGAACTCTTCCGCTACCTCAATTATTCTATCTATATTGGTTGTGACCTTGCCTTCCTTGTCCCTTAATACATACATCTGATTTTTGCCTATGCACAGTTTTGTCTTCATAGCTTTGAGGCTTCTTCCGTTCTTTAGAGCATGTTCAATTCTCTCCATATTATACTTTCTTATGTCGGCTACTTTACGCCTATTGATTAACTTGGAAAGCTCCGCCAGCTCTATTTTGTCTGTTGCATTCGGGGCTTTCATGGTTTGACGTTTCTTAATGAGGTTTTTCGTCTCTTGGGATGGCTTACCAGTCTCCTGTCTAACAACTGTACCCCAGACTTCCACTGCACACTCCTTAATGATACTAGTCAGATTATCTTTCATTGCGTCAACGCTAAGGTCGGTTTCCTCGGTTAAAGCCGCGTACCTATTCTGAAGTGAAACTCTGAATTCCTGTACTTTCCCTCTCAGAGCTAGTTCATTAATCGGCTTCCTGCGTATCAGTTTCTTCCGTTCCTTCCTGAAGTCTAGGTGAATTCTAGATCTTACCATTCTGTGGTCACTGCATCGGATCTTGTTAACTACTTCCACATCCTGTACAGTGCCCGGGTGGGCACACATTATGACGTCTATTTCATTTTTAGTTTCGCCATTAGGACCCCTCCACGTCCACTTACGAGTAGCCCGTAGTGAAGTTCGTGTGCCCCTTTCTCCGGTGCGAACCGAGAAAGCCGGCTCTCGTATGTCGCTGATGAGAGGAGACTTAGACTGGGTAAATGCAGTACGTTTATTTTCGATGCGCACTCGACGCGATCCGAAATTCGTCTCTCCCAGACCCCCCCCCCCTCGCGTCTGTTAAAAACAATGCTGCACGGGGTCTTCACAAGTTCATGCAAGGTGCTCTCCACCAAAAGTCACGTTCACACGGTTCGAGCACGGTGCTCGGATGCCTCCAGCCATCGAGATCTGCAACGCCGTAGTCGTCGGGTCATTTAGCGCAGCAGAGTCGCAGTCCGTGGCGAGCACTTCAAGTCCTAAATCGGAGCCCCGAGCTCGTTGTGTAGACGCTCGCTGCCGTCGCTGTCAGAGTCCCCCGCAATGGCTTGCGCCCACCGCACGGTCGTACGGGGCGCTGACGGAGATGTTCCGGCCAACACCACTGTGCGTTTCCGAAGGCGCGCTTCCAGGAAAACCACCGCCGAAGCCAGTCGATGTAGGTGCCGACCCCCGGCATTCGCCCGCAACTCGGTTTTGTATATACAAGTCGGAGGCGCCGCGTCCCTCCGCCCGACACCCGTTTTCTGTAGAAGGTATTCAAGATTCGTAAATTATTGCATGCTGCAAATTCTACTAGTAACTCTGTGTCTTTACCTTACTCATTGCTGATTCTACGTCTTCGTAGAATCGTTCAACCAGTTGATCACCATGGCTTCATGTAGGCGCGTAGGCCTGTACCACCTTCATCTTGTACCTCTTATTAAACTTAATTACGACACATGCCACCCTCTCATCAATGCTATAGTATTCCGCTATATTACCAGTTATGTCTTTATGAATAAGGAACCCCACCCCTTGTTCTCTTCTGTCAGCTAAGCCACGATAGCATAGGACGTGTCCGTTCTTCAGCACTGTATAAGCCTCATGTGTCCTCCTAACCTCACTGAGCCTTATTACATCCCATTTAATACCCTCTAATTCTTCGAATAGTACAGCTAGACTCGCCTCGCTAGATTCTGGCGTTAAACGTACCCAAGTTCAGATTCCAATGGCGGCCTGTCCGGACCCAGAGATTCTTAGCACCCTCCTCTGCGTCGCAGGTCTGACCGCCGCCTTGGTCAGTTGCTTCGCAGCCGCTGGGGACTGAGGGCTGAGGGTTAATTGGTGTATTCATGTGGGAGGTAGTGGCGAAGTACTGCGCCAGGGTGGCCAATCCTGCTCTGGTGAGGGAGTGCATTGCTGGCTGTGGTCGCCAGTGAGGCTGCACCCCAGGCCTTTTTACACAATTCCATCATCACGCGGATTTTTTTTAATCCGGTTGGGAATTGTCCGGCACCGGGATTCGAACCACGGACCTCTTGCATGCGAGGCTGATGCTCTAACCACTACGCCATTGCTGCTCCGATGCGCATAGGGATAATTAAACCTTCTGCATAGTCAACGAGTCTTGACTTGACCCCATTGTGCTGCATACGACTGCAGCCGATCACTTTTATGAAGGCACGACGAGGTTTGACGGCTCACTGGTCATGCCACGTTCCAGAACCAACTTCTTAAGTATTATTTTTCTTCGCTCAAAATGAACACAGCTGAAAATGAACTGCGTGTGCATTTTCAGCCTCAGATTACCTTCTTTTCGTGTGAAAATTATACACTAGTGGTTGCATAATAACTAAATATTTAATTATATGCTAATTACTACCAATCACCAAAGCTCGCAGAAAACATAATTCTTCGTTTTCTTTCTTGGAATGTAATAACGAGTGCCTTAGAATAATGTTGTGTGAAATCTGGACATTTCCGGAGAGTGCATCATAATGCGCGCCTGATGGGGATATATATATATATATATATATATATATATATATATATATATATATATATATATATATATATATATATATATATATATATATATATACGGCCGAAACGTTAGTAAAAGTATTTTCCTTTTCGATGTGGGCTACCTCTAAGTTTATATATATATATATATATATGAGATGCTACTTCAAAGAGTCACCCAACTGCCTTGATCATATTTAATACTGCTGCTACCTCCAATTAATAGAAGATATGTTCCTGCGTCGAATCTGAACCCAAAGATAGTTTTTACGCACATTAATTTTGATTACCACCATCAAACAGGTAGAAATTTTTTGTTCAGGTACTTCACCTCTGGCCACAACGATCGCCCTACACTTGAGGCGAATCAAGCACTCTGATTGCGCACGACTCGATTTAGGTCTGTTTCACCGCTGTATTGACGCAGTCACAAGTCATCGTCATTCTTATTGTGTGTTTCTAAGTGGTACTATTTCCTTCACTTCTAAAATCTGACAACTGAGACAAAGTAGGCATGTTTTTCATACTTGTTTTTACATATAACACCTTATAATTATGATAATGGCTATTCTTGTAAATATGTCCAATGATAATGAACATCGTGACTTCGCTATATAAATGATGTAATCTGTTTTTAACATGTCTAAATAATTCCACATCATGTACAGTCGCTCTCACTATGAGTTGCAACACGCTGTTCCATTATATTCTCTGGTCCATTATATTCTCTCAGTTAGTGGTTCTTGCTGAACCAATTTAACGTTAGTCGGTTCCATTGTTCAGGCTTGGGGTCACTGTAACCATAGCCAGCGTGTTGCAACTCATATTGAGCGCGACTGTAGGTGCTCGAATTCTCAGTCTTTCATGCTCACATCAATACATTTTCTGAACAGTCCCCACTTAAGCAAAGTGGCACTCTTTGTTGTATAATATTGCAAATTAACATGAATATTTGTGCCAGAACCGTAAATCTCCAGCTGAAGCACGTGCACAAGAAATACTCCAGGACTTAATTCCATAACAGACATTCCCCATTCGTAAAATCGGCGTAATGGAGTGCGAGTCCAAAGCAACACCATCTATGGACAACTCGGTGAAGGAGGAAGAGGACGAAGCAGCGAATACTTGATGTGGTGGGAGAATATATGGTGTATGACTCTTAAATTTGGAGTATCCATCAGAAAATTTCTATTGCATATGGCTGCGCTAAATTTTCATTTATACAAGCCTGGTCGGATGCCGTCCACTTCATCTCAAATATCCAGCCAGCCTTAAATGATAGGCCGTCTTTATTAAGCTAAGGATAATTTCTAAATAAAAGCAAAGTGTTGTTCTAAATTAGATTTAAAAATATAGAAATACAACTAGTATTCAAAATGTTGTAACCATAGGGTCTTCTTCATTCGACTACAGCAACAATAATATCTACAAGGCCCTCTGAACAGCGGAGGGATACAAGGATGTCTTGTTAATTAGACTGAATGAGTCAGTGTTCTAAAAATCCTAGCTTTATTTTAGTTTTCGTTTCTTTGTCACTATATGCTACAAATTATTTTGATATCAATAATATACTACCTGTATTCTATTTGAGAGTTTAACTACATATGGTAAAAACTTTGTGAAACTATACAATTTTTTCCTTTGCCCTATATTTAGCTGCTTTCATTCTTGACATTTAGCGCACAAATGAAGAAGAAAGAAAAGTGACAGGGACACAGCACTGACTTCTAACATAGGCTTTATTTTGCACAGTGGTACATATATATACAATAGAAAGGAACGCGCGCAGACGCCACTACACTCTATGAAAAAAATTGGCCGCGTATCTGCGTGCTTCGCTGCGAATGTCGTCGAAAGACGATAGTCTTGTGCCGGCCGTACTACTATGTTTTGCCTTGCCTCAGACAGCGCCTACTTTACGTTGAATTGGCTGCATCTAGCTGGCATTGATAAAATAGAGAAGGCGCTGCGCGAGATATGGACGCCATTGAAAAACATGAGCTTGTGCTGAACCAAGGGCATTACACTATGACCAAGGGCCACTGCCAGCGGCAGCACCTTATCGTCGGCACAGGGCTTTTTCGTGCAAAGCGTCGCATTTTCAGCGCAGCCTAAAGAACACTAGGGTCTTTAGAATTGCGTACATATGTATTTTCTAACAAAAAAGAACACACGACCTGAGACTTACATATTAATGTTGCGCCTCAGGTATGCGTAGTATTTGCTTTTTGATCGAATATGTTCACAAGTATGAACGCAAACACCAGTTCAAGATGGCTGGACGTTCAGAAAGTGGTTAAACTTTGGCCGAGTGGCTGAATCAGGGGACGTCGGACAGACAGCCAGACAAAAAATTTTTGCGTTCAAGTATCCCAAGAAAGACTATCGTCTTTAAAAAAAGGGCATGTGTGACACTTTTCGGGTAGTCCTGCCTTGCCATGTAAGTGACTATCTTTAGCTCTTTCGTTACCGCGCCGATAGAACGTGGGTCAGCGGTGACAGGAATGTGCCCAACGAGAATTTGAAAGTACGGGCGCTCTTATGAACTAGCTGCACCATCTAGCACAATCTGCAAGCACCAATGGTTCGTTTCCTGCAAAGCTAGCATTTTCCCCCAAAGGGCAGCAATTTCCAACAGTCACTCAAAGATAGCGGTTCGCTTGGTTTGTTCGCTAAAATTTGACAAGAACCTTTAGCGAGACCCTCTCAGAAATGTTGCCCCTCGGACAATTCAGTTGCGTCCGGTAGCGATGTTTCTGCTATTTCTAGCAGAAGTGACTCCGAGGGTGATGCCAAATCATGGAAATATAGTTCGGGTGATAAAACACCGCAGAACGAGGTCGGATCGTAGTCAGGTGCTGATCAGTACGTTATACTTTCTCGCACATGAATTGTTTACTGCAACTGAAATGTCGTGAAGATGTTTGCACTATTATATATTTTATTTCTAGTGTCTCAATCGGATATGGTAAAAATTTGGTGACACAAACGAGTAATGTTCAGCCCAAGAAGTCTATCCGGCCACGACGTCAGAGTAGTGTTGCGCGGCGAAGCGATGTGTGTCACAAGAAAAAATCGCCGTTTTGGGTATCTTCTTCACAGTGGAGGCACTAAACAGGATTTGTCCTAAAAAAATGATTGTGCGAGGTTGCAAATCCTCTAGAGCAGTGTTATGCCGAACATGATGGTTCTTGGGAAACGTTCATGGCCGTAGAGATGATGAATTTCATTTCCCTGCTGATCTATATGGGCATCGTCGAGCTTTCACTCCTCCTCCCCATATCAAGTACATTCAGAACAAGTCCTATCGAGTAACGAAGCACAGAAGATACAAAATGTGTTATGAGGACAAGAAATTCGACGACTGGACAAATACCACTTCTATCGCCTGATTTTCCCAGTGTCACGTCAATTTTAGAAACATATTTATTTTTTCATATCTTTGAGCTTTCAGACATGGTTCCACCAATTTCGATACTGCTAGACGTTGAAATTTGACGACTGTTTTTCTAGCCTACCAGTTCAAAATATTTTTATTTTGTGTGGTGAAGCCATGCTTTAGGATGTTTTGGTGTCGTATTCAGTGCTACTTTTTTCGTATCCGATTTTTTTCTGTGCTGCTATTTAGCACAATTTGCTAGTATAGCTAAGGCTAAATTGCAAATTTATTGATCTTCTGAATCATGTTTAGTGTATTGCAGCGTGTGAAAAATTTGTTGAGGGGAAAAATACAACCAGGTAACCTGATAGAATCAAGCTGATTTCAATGGGCAGACAAAAAAATGTACATCATACTCATTTCGAGGTAGACCATTCACACTTTCCTCTATGACAGAAAGCTGCTGAGCAAATATTTTGTATATCTCAGATAATTTTTCGTTTTTTTTCCTTTCATGTCGGGGGCACATAATTAAAATATTCTATGCAATGCTCATTAAATCTAGTTTTCATAAATATTCTTGCATCAGGTAGTATGCAAGATTGTTAGTCAGCTGCCAGCTCGTTAGAAGTTTGCGTGCTACGTGGCGACAACTGGCAGAAAAAGAGAGTTCCATGCTCACCTTCATAGCTATTGGCAGCGCTGACTAACACTCCCGGGTTTAAATGCACATATTTAACCCATAAAGTGGACAGGGAGATCACCGGCGCTGTAGCTCAGTTGGTAGAGCATCGAACGCGTTCATCGAAGGTCGCAGGTTCGGTTCCTGCCAGAGGCAAATCTTTTCGTTCACTTTTCTATTTTCATTTACATTACACTTACAACTAATAACACCCCATATACTTTCCTTGGCATCATGGTCTTTTAGTTCTCATTAATACTGTCTCTTTAAAGCGGCAGGCTAACTTTCTTGTGGGTTACACGACTCTCAGAAGAGAGTGTAATGACCCTCAAAGAGAGTTGACGTGCCTTTTTAAAGAGAGTCATATACGTGGCAAGCCGCCAGAACTCCCAAAAAGAGACTCGAATGACTTTTTTTTCTTATAGTGTGTGGAAAATAAAGCACATGTTAGGCGTCAGAGCTGTGTCCGCGTGGTTCTGCGTCCTTGCTCGTTTGTGCACTAAAAAGTGAAACATTATTTAGCAACTGGAACAACCATACGCTCTTTCAAGTTGTTTCATACCTTTCGTTGCATTTAACTTGACATATTGCCCGCATTGCGTAAGCGCCAGTACAAAAAATACAAAACATGTATTTCAATGTGAATTTCTAGCGTATAGATGTAATCACAGTTGTGTAGAGCGATGGAACGCGTGTCTGTGGACGTTGTTGCTCTCCGCAGCTGTACCTCACGTTAGCTACAAGCTACTGCTCATACTTGAATTATAGCACATGAACATTGCACGCGGTATGAATATGTTTGGTATGATTACGGCATCGATCTTTGCGTATATCTGCGGAACACGGCAACTGAAGCGGCTGGCTAGGCGCTCTAGACAAATATGATTCAGTCTGTACGTAATACTTCATGTAGAACAATTTGCCAAGGAAATTCATTTTGAATGTGTCCTGGAGAGGTAAGAAGACAACAAATAAGGGCTTTTGTGTGGCTGTACAGTAAAATGCACGATGATAGTGTTTTTGCGAAAGTACAAAACTTAGGATCGTGCCTACGATTTTCCATGTATATTAGCAGAAGTGTCTAGTTCGCGCCTCTTCATATCAGGTTTTTACAACCCAAAGTGTGTACTTCTTGAGGAACCAGTTCGGAGAATTTTAATGAAAACTGTCCTCAATTATTCTCTGACAAGGGTTTACCGATCATCACTCTCTAGGAGTATTTTGCGCGCCATCTAATCGGAGGCTAAAAAGACGGCGGGTCTTCTAAAAACCAATTCAGAAATTATTTTGGTCTTTTTGACGTATCTAGCGAAGTAGCTGAAACTCACGTCAGACTTTGAACCACGTCAAACCAGGCACATCTCTTGTTTCTCCATAAGTTGATTCACCTTCACAAGGAAAATAGCATACCAAAAACTTACGTGTGACTAGCCGGGTGGTGCAGGGTCTCCACTGAGTCACCTCTGGACCCGAATATAGTTAAATCATCATCATAATGATGATCATCAACCTCAAGCCTTGCGAGTGCTTCAAGCAGAATAAATTATGCACTTCGGCTTAAGTCAAGCATTCAGTTTGATGAACGTATTTTTTTATGCGTTTAAAGGTAGACAACGCTAATTTGTTTGGTACTGCTGTTTTAACAAAATTCGCAATCGTAAAACAGAAATAGGAACATCTCTATACACGTTGTTCAACATAATTCCAGTGAATTCATTTGTTACAGCCAAAAATTTCGATAGTACCTTCTAGATAGACGACTACGGTTGTAATATACATGTTCCAGTTCTGATATGTCGTATCAGCATCTACCTTGCTGAGTCATCCTGCAGATTATAATGGTGTACGCTGCACACCCAGTGTGGTTGTGTTGGGCAAACGCATAATATATTAAATGTGCAATCACTCAGCTGATTTTCCTAGAGGGATCAGACTCTACGCTTCTTACGAGTGCGATTTTCTCTTGCATTTTTTTTAACGGGATACCTTCCAGATTCACGTAGAGGGGACGTTAATTGTACTGCAAAAGTGTAATTATGATAAATATGTCAACAAAGTAAAGTCTACGAAAAGGTAACTTGCCGTGGGCCGGGACCGAACTTTCAAGCTTCGAATAACGCGCCCGATGCTCTACCAACGCGGCTCGACGTCAGGGGCAAGCACCCCTTTAAGGTAGCTCAATTGGTAAAGCATAGGGTGCGTTTTCCGAAGGTTTCAGATTTGGTGTCTGCCGGCGCCAATATGTCATTAGGTCCACTTTATTTTGTTCACATGAAAATTAATGGAATGCACTTCAAACAGTATGATTAGCGTACCCCCCTGTACCCTATTTGGCTTCATTATTTAGCAGTTTTCATTAGGTTTGTGGCCAACAATGAAACGAGCCCTTAAAACCCCCTTTTTACATTGATTTATGCAGCATGCGTGGTACAGCTCACCAGCTCGGACCAAGAAGTGCAGGCAGTACTCGAGTCAAGTCAGGAGGGCAGGCCAAGTCAGTGGAGCCCACGACATGGAGCCCCATCCAAGACACTGCGTTGCTTTATACTTCTCTCAATATACGTTCGTGTGATCTCCCACTCCTTTTCATTCTTAAAATTTCCTCAAGCCTCCTTGTATGCTTGTAGAAATGTGCATATTTCATATCGGAAATGCATGGATCCCACGGGTTTTCTTTAAAGATCATATAGAATTTTTTTTATAGGGCTCAACATTCGCCTACTTGGAATATAAAAGAATGTTACTAAACAAATTGTGAATGAAAAAAAAGAAATCAGCAAAAATATCTAACTCACTAAGAAATAAATAAATTAAGGCCAATATAACCTGCATGGTGCTTCCATTCTGGCCCATGCAAATCGAGGTGGAGGGAGCATACGTTAAATTCAAAGGTTTAAAAAGCATGGGCAAATCAACAAATAAGTTAATAAAATCAATCCTTGTGCTACGCAGCTTCGTTGGTCATCCACATTCACATAGGGGAATGGTTAAAGAATTTTCGTTGTTTGTTTCTTGACGCTTTCGGTTCCTTGTTTGTGCCGCTCCGTGTTTATTGAACCTGCACTTATCTGACGTCATTATCATCATGTGACTGACACGTTGATTGGCCCGGCTGCTTTGTGAACTATTGACGTATTGACAGCGCCTAAAACATCAGTACGTTTCTGGGATGAAAGATCTCATCCCATCTTCATTTACGTGCGTAAGTGACTATTGACGCACGCCAGCGATAGATGACTGCAAATCCCGGTTTTGTTAAATTACTTTTTGGTTTTCACAGATTGTGTTCTTATGTTTATCATTCCATAACATCGCCAGTTACGCCTGTGTAGTCTTTGACGATTTCTTCTGATAAAATCACGCATCGAGTTCGCTGTACGTGGTTTCGTTGCTGTGAAAGCAAGGTAAAATACTGGGTGTTCAAAAATTAAGCTTGATGGTTTTCTTGAAGTTCAGTACTGAGAACTATGTGAATACCTCCTTTCCAGATAAACTTTGTATGCAGGGGGCACAAAAGTCAGATACTAATTCTTGCTGTCAGCCCCCCAGTTAACTAAGATTGAATAAAGAAATTTCGAGGGATTGCAATAAGTAGGCATGTGGGTTTTGGAAAGTTGGAGTCAGTCACGTTTCCTACACAACTTCAGTCCCCGTCTGTGCTCCGAGATATCCCGCTGCAAAGTTCAGTTGCGGTTTGCATGATTACTCATGCTAAACAATGAGGAATGGCGCAAAACTCTTCCCCAATGTAGCATGGTAGTTGCGCGCGGTGTTTAATCTGACGGCGGGTCTAAAGCATAGGCAAAGATGATAATGGTTACTATACCGTATGGTGAAGTAGCGCACTCTGTACAGGGTGAAAGGGGACAGCAAGACAAGACACTTTTCCTTGTCACCTCTGTCCCCATCCAAAGTGCGCTACTTCACACGGTGTAATGATCAGTCACCAACTTGCCCAGCTTTCAATGTTAGTGATAATGGCTACCATTTTCCTTCCGGCTGGCGATAGGAAGCAATGACTGCTCATCATGTCAGGGAGGAACAATGCGCCAAACCTCACCGGGGGATCATGCAAATCACGATTAAAATTTGCAGCGAGGTATGTGGCAGCACAAACATGCTAAAAGATTTATTGCGAGTGGAATAGTGCAGAGGCGCGAGTGCCACGAACTTTTAAATGCAAACATGCCAGCTTACTGGAGTCTCTAAAAACTCATGATTCAGCCATAGTGAATTGGGCAACAGAGGACAATAAATATTGTCACACTTTGTGTCCCCCCTGGATACATAACTTTTCTGCAAAAGGGGTTTTCACCTTCTTCCCAGTGCTGAAAATTAAGAAAATCATAAATCTTAATTTTGAACCCAAGGTATTGTGACAGGGTAAGCATGCTTTCAGGTGGCTAAAAGTTGATTATTAGACGATCATTTGCACTTGAAAATTTCTATGGTATTGCTTGTCACAACCACGGTTTGAATATGAGGCAATTAATAAAAACACAGTTAATTTTATTTCACTTTAAAACGGGCTCTATGAAGGTACTTCTTCAGCTTAAACTGCAACTGATGTACGTGTTCT
>JALIZH010023130.1:0-53762 GCA_030522465.1 Rhipicephalus appendiculatus
ATATGCGCTTGGATCATTGCGGTTAAAGAGGGCGAAGCACGCAGATTTCGCGGCATTCGTTTCGCATGCGCCGAACGCCACGCGTGGAAAACTAATACAGAGATTATCCCGTATAGCAACCAATTTCTTCATCTTTTCGAGGCCAAGAATAGTTAGTACTCCGAAAGAGTGACGTGAATGCGATACTACTGTGCTATTTGCCTTGCCGTCAGTCTGTTTACGTGCGATGTACATTGCTTAGTCATTAATGGTTACAATTAATCGGACATGGTGCTACAACTGCTTCGCAGGCGAACCAACTTTACAGTGTGACTTGTAGCCTGTTTGAAATGCGAAGCATTTGTTAGCGAACATCTACGACCTTGACCGTATCTATCTATCTATCTATCTATCTATCTATCTATCTATCTATCTATCTATCTATCTATCTATCTATCTATCTATCTATCTATCTATCTATCTATCTATCTATCTATCTATCTATCTATCTATCTATCTATCTATCTATCTATCTATCTATCTATCTATCTATCTATCGACGACTTGTGCTTCCTGGCCGTTTCGTTAAGGGGAGATGCGATTCGGAAAAAAAGGATGCGTTAAGCTGTAGTCTGAGGCAGTGAAATTTTCGCAGTATACATATATAGGATTTTATGCTGATTTCAAATATGTAATTAATTTTATAGTAAATTGTACAGTTTTCGTTTTGTGCCACGACAATGTGTAAAATGTAGTTCTTTTTGTAGACACTTCTTTTGTCAGTAAATGTTTGTGGTTCTGAGCCATTATTGGCTTATATTGCTCCACATTATCTGGAGAATGCAAATAACTATCAAGAAAGTGTTTATAAGGCATTTTAATGCACAAGAAAAATTGTAATGTGAGAAGTCTTAGAATGTTCAGACCATACTAATTGCTTATTTCAGGTTCGTAATAATTATATTAGGTGATCTCAAGTTCTAAGGTAGATACGTGCACTCTGCACATGTTAAGAAATATGTGGGCAAAATTTCGTCCTAATCTGGCTATCAGAAGTACCAAAAACATGGTGTAAAAGCTCGTAAAGCTATCCTGAATTGTATCTTGAGAAAAACGCATTTGAAAGGTATAAGTGACAGCTCATCTATGCGGAAAAGATTTGTCATTTAAGATGATGTATTCCATCATGAGAGCTTGGCAATCATGGTTATTTTGAGCATGTGACTTTAGTGAACCCTTCATGCGAAATGCAATGGCAAGCAGCCAGGTGACAATTTCCAGAGGACTCTAGACAATCAGCACTTCTTAGATTTTTAGTTACCACCTTGTGCTGTTTAAAAAGGATTTTGACCTACTTCGAGTTTAATTACCATGTTCAATTTCTTTTGTCGTGAAAGTAGAGAAACTAAACTTGTGAAAGGAAATAAAAACGAAAAATGTGTATTTTTTGAAAAAAACGCGTTTTTCGACTCGCATCTCCCCTTAAGGCGATGTATACCAAAGTTGGTAGAGCATAACATGAGTGTATGGCGAGCATAAACGACAGCTCATAACATAAAAATCATTACATGAATGTGATGAACGGCATGATTTACATGCCACCGTTTTGGTGCTGTTACGGCCGCTTCGTTAAACTGATTATGTATATATGGCGTTAGAAAAGTTTCTTACGAACATAAGTGACCTGTGCTAACGTGGAAATAATAACAGGCATATCATATACAGCATAATTTACATGAAATGGTCCTTGGGCGCTCGCTGCCATTGAAATTACTGGATATTGCCACGCGAATTCCTTATTTTCGCGTTTGCTGTATTTGGTTTCCGCCCACAAAGACTGTCAGTAACGCTCGGCGCAGAGCACGCCTTAGCATTCGAGAAGCTTCGCGATTATTGTAGATCGTTTTGTTAAGATTGCGCGCAAGACGCGACCACTCGAGATTATTCCAGAGCTTGCGCGGTGACCAGTGATAAGGCTAGAATGTTCGACGCGTGATGCATGAAAGCCGGCGCGCTCCAACGATGTTCAGTTCATCGACGGCCGACGCTACGTTCGCCGCTATCAGTGACAGTGCTTATTGCTGTATTCTGATTTTCCGTTTACCGGCCACAAGTTCGGCCTAATAAAGAGTTTCTTCTTTGAAACGCCGACTGTCGCCTTCGTCGACGTCACGACCACGTGACAATATATACCAGAATTGATATGACGAGACATTTCTTTATGACGAACATGATAGGTGGTAACATGAAAATCATGCATGTCATGTACGGCATGGCCTACTTGCGACACTCATAGAGCGTTCGCGGCCATTTGGCAAGCTTGATATATACCAATTTCGGTACTGCATGTACTGACTGTATGGAAAACATAAATGGGAGGCGGTCACATGAAAATCGGGATATAAATGTCACGCATTCAATTTTTATGAAAGGGAACACGTATGGCCTGCGCGCTCCGGCGGCTGCTTGCAGCGCGTTCAAGCGGGATCGAGAGCAACTGCACTCTTTTCGCGTCATCTAGTGGCGAGCAAAACAACCAGTCATTGGCGACATAGAACCGGCGGCAAGATTACAACACGCTTCCGCACGTGCGCTCCCCTTTCAAGGCGATTACGCAAGATGCGGGCAAGAGGCCGGGCCGGCCTCTTGCGTAATCACCTTGAAGTGGGAGTGGGTTGCAATTTTGACGCCGGTTCCATATCACCAATGACTGGTTGTTTTGCTCGCCACTACATGACGCGAGAAGAGGCTGCGGTTGCTCTCGCTCCCGCTTCAACGCGCTGCAAGCAGCTGCCGGAGCGAGCAAGCCATGCGCTCGCGTGTTCTCTTTCATAAAAATTGACAGTGTGCATCCTATGCTCATGGTGCGCTCGTGACCGTTTTGCTCGCTTGCTATACATCGAAATTGGTATTGCGCGACGCTTCTGTATAACGAACGTAAATGACAGGTGTTAACACGCAAATCACGACAAGCATGTCATGTACCGCATGACTTACGTTACATCGTTTTGCTGTGCTGGCGGCCGTTTTGTTAGCTGGATATAAACGAAGATTGGTATGACGCAACATGAGTGCGCGACGAACATATATGACAGGCCATGCATTAAGGAAAGCGGTGTAAGTGTAAGGGCTCATTTGCTTTGTTAAGCACAATATTAATGAGAACTAACGGACAATGATGTCAATGAAAGTATAGGGGATATTATTAGATGTAAATGTAATGTAAATGTGAAGAAAAAAAAGTGGAAGAAAAGATAACTTGCCACCGACAGGGACCGAACCTGCGACCTTCGAATAACGTGTCCGATGCTCTACCACTGAGCCACGTTGGCGGTCATCCCTCCGCATTGTGTATACCAGATGTCATGCCCACCTCCTTAGCTACTGCCGACAAAAGCTCCCAATCCATCTCCGCACTCCTTCGAGTATCTGTGACTGGGCAGGAAAAGATCCTGGCACAGGCTCGCCAATTGTCACGCGGATCTCGGAAGCGTGTGTTAGTGGAGATAGATCGGGGGGACGCTGGTCGGCACAGCAAACATGGTTTATTAACCAACAGGAGCAAGCTAAGCTAGAAAAGCTGAACACTCAATAAACCAAAACACCCCACACTGCAAAACCTAGAAATACTATTAACAAAAAGTCTATAACTAGTCAGGTTGAGCTGCGCCTAACCGCAGTCCCTAACTACAGTCTGGCCACCTAGGCCTCGTCGTCGGATCGTAGCCCTAAATGGAACCGTCTTACTTGGCTCCGTTAATCGTTGCGTCCAAGCTGCGTTGTCCGATGCGGTTGTTGCTGACGATCCCGCTGAAGTCGTCGTTCTGCCGCATCACGGTCAGCCGCGCTGCCGTAGGTCCGCTCCTGGTCGTCGCCGATTACGGGGCAGGGCTCCCTCGTCGATTAGGCCTAGCACGAGACCGGCCTTCTCGAACTGCTGACGTGGCGTCCTGGCGATTGCTGCGGGCCGACGTTGAAGGGGGACTGCGGCGGGTGCGTCCGGGACCGCCGAAGGATGCTGCAGCACCTCCAAGGAGCCTCGCCCGAGCGTCGCCGAGGTCAACGGCTACGCCAAGGGGTGCCAGCGTCGCGGCCTCCGAAGTCGAACGTCCGCTGCGCCCGTCGGTAGAACGTTGCTACCGATGCGACCGTCTTCTGTCGTAGCCACGCAAGCAATGCCACTCATCCGACTGGGATCTTCGATTACGGCTCGTGTCTCGCGCCACGAGCCGTGTGCTACTGCCTGCACGCGCTCGTGCCTGTGCCTCGAGCTTCTCCTCCTACTTCGTTTTCTTCTTCGTCTCCTTACTCATGACACCAGAATATACGTTTCATTAGGACGGCATATACCAGATTCTACATTCATATACACTGAAGTGGATGTAATGACATGAATGACTTCATTTGCCTGAAGGACAAGTGAGGCGATGTATGCACGTCTTTGCGGCTGCGCCGCAGTACTACATTGATTCCCACGGTGCGTGGGGTCTGCAGGATTTTTTACAGCTATATTTCCGCACGCATGTATGGTACAAGTAATTTGGAAAATGAAGCAACGTAGAGATGCGATTGTATACGTCACTACCTCTTCCTTTCTTGTTCCGTTCGTTCGCGCTTTAATACGGTTGTACGTGGTTGCGCGTGAATTTAGACATGCGAATTAAGCCTGCCTGTTTCTTCAAGGTACGCATGATGCACCAGTCGGGCCGTTTCCTGCTGGCCGACTGTCCTTCGCTGGGCGCCAGCGCGCTGGTGCTGCCGTACCGGCGCTCGGGTGCCGTCATGGTGCTCTTCCTGCCCCAAGACCTGTACGGACTTGGTGCGCTCCAAGAACAGCTCAGCGCCGGTGCATTCGAGTTGCAGTTCCGCGAGTGCGACGTCGACGTCAGCCTGCCCCGGTTCCGGTTAAGACAGGTGAGCATGTGTACTGAAGGCGATAGACAAGCAGAGGAGAACGTGTCATGGTGAACGTGTTCGTCTTCATCGCGGAGTGTCCTCAAGCGGCGCCGCGATGACTGTCACGACAGTGTCTTCGGTTGCAAGCCTGTCAGCGAAGAAGTTGCCGTTGTGATGGGTGTTCGCGTATACCCGGTCGCACCTTGGGCGCCTTATGTTAAATGCGTCAACATATGTAGCCGTCTTTGGCTGAGCCGTGTTAAATCCTCGGGGTTGAGCCCAGTCAGGGTGACTGGAACTTTAAGGTCACCTGGCGAAGGCGATACACGCCTTCGTTCTGTGCTTCGTTCTGTTCTGGCAGGGACCGAAGTTTCGGTCCCTGCCAGCGGCACGTTGTCTTTTCGTCCACTTTACTTCCTTCACATTTACATCATAATTATTAGAATACACTTAAAACAGTATAATTAAAGTTCCCTATACCTTCCTTGGATTCGTTATCTGCTGGTTTTGTTGAAGGTCAAGCGGAGCGATGAAGTTCACAAATTAGCAGGCTCACTCAGGGCAGGGCGAATCGGAAGTTATTCGAAGTGGCTTTCGTTCGGCAGTCTACATAAAGCATGAACTACCGACTGTGATGCGGACACCAGAACTTATATTTTACAGTAATGTTAGTTTTTATCATTTTATTTACACAGCATGGCACGTATCGGCTGATTTAAGTAGTACAAACAGGTGGGCTAGTTGGCACGGTGGCATGTTTAACGAGCGCGAAAAAATGAAGAGCAGGAAAGGGAAGGCTCGACCACGAGCTCTGTTCTCCTCTCAAAGCAGGCGTGTTAAATGTGACGGTGCTTCAGCAGCAAAGCTTCGTCCGTTACATGAATATGTGTGTCTTCTAAGATATTGTTATGAAAAGTTAGTCGCTCATGAACACAAATAAATGCATGGTTAGTATAATTGAATTGAATGTTATTTCTCTCCTTTTGTCATTTTGATGATGATGATCCTTTAATTTAAAGAATGCGTGAATGTCGTCCACAATTCACCATCGCTCTCACCACGCCGTGGAGACGATTGCGAGCTTTTTTGCGAAAAACTAGCCTTGATGCCGTCTGCTAACAGGCGAGGTCAGTCTGTGCGAGATGCGATCGACGGTGTACATGATGACCCGAAATTCTGCAATAGCGACGAAGCATAAGTTAACTCGATGCTTAAAGGTTACGATGAGTCCGTGAGCGTGTAGATATAGTGCCCCAACATGTAATCAAACCACGCAGTTGTTTTTATTCTACGCTGTGACACCAAAATGTTCGAGAAAAATACTGCAGTACCTTATTTCATATGCGCTAGCATGCAGTGACAAAATATTTCGGTCGTCTCGTGTTTGCCTTGTTTCGACGTTTAGACTATCCAATCTGGCAAACCTTCTATTTTGTGTGTATTAAAGTGACAGGCGCTTGACTTCAAGCTGTTGGCTATTGAATTATACATGGTGGCAGTTGGATCATACTCACTGGCACGTGACCTGTTGCGCTGTAACATGAATTAAATGTTTTGGTCGTTCACCCAAATATTAAAGAGTTTGGCCCTCGCATTAAGCCTGCGGCGCGCGGATCGTTTTATCTGACGCTTGAATTAAAGTGAGCGGGAAAACTTGTAGTTGCTGAGCACTCGAGTGCCAACAATGCGAAGAACTTTTAACAGTGAATCGCACCGAAAAAGCATTTCGAGAATAAAAAGAGACACGGCTTCAAATGATGCACAAAACACATCACATCCCTACATGTATATTTAATTTTAAGGAGCACTAGTCCGCCTAGAAGACGTTTTTATGTTTTTGGAGAGGACTCATTTGCCCAGTCCTTAAAGCAGTTAGCTGGGCTAGTTGAAATGCGAAGGTTTCTGCAATTCCAGCACTTACGAGCAATGGAGAAAACATTCAGCTCCGCTTGGCGGATACGGATGAAACGACAATGAAGTGCGTTGAATGAAGTTGGAATAACGTGACCTGAGGTGGGTTACTGACGTGGGACGAATGGTGGAAGTAGTAGTGGTGAGTTGAGGGAGTAGTGGGAGTGGTGGGAAGAGTGGCACATATTAAGGCGAAAGCCTTTAATGTCTCATGCTCACGTCCGTCCGTCCGTCCGTCTGTCCGTCCGTCCGTCCATCCGTCCGGTGTCCGTCCGTCCGTCCGTCCGTTCGTCGGTCCGTCTGTCCGTCCATCCGTCCGTCCATTCGGTGTCCGTCCGTCCGTTCGTCCGGTGTCCGTCCGTCCGTCTGTCCGTCCATCCGGTGTCCGTCCGGTGTCTGTCCGTCCGTCCGGTGTCCGTCCGTCTGTCCGTCCGTCCATCCGTCTGTCCGTCCGTCCGTCCGTCCGTCCGTCCAGTGTCCGTCCGTCCGGTGTCCGTACGTCCGTCCGTCTGTCTGTCCATCCGTCCGTCCGTCTGTCCGTCCCTCTGTCTGTCCGTCCGTCCATCCGTATGTCTGTCTGTCTGTCCGTCCATCTGTCTGTCCGTCCGTCCGTCTGTCTGTTCGTCCCTCTGTCTGTCCGTCCGTCCATCCGTCTGTCTGTCCGTCTGTCTGTCTGTCTGTCCGTCCGTCCGTCCCGTCCATCCGAGCTTTGGCACGGAGCCAGGTGGCCGCCGGGATGCGCAAACGGACGCCGGTCGCGTCGGACTCTACAGCGCTCGCTCTTTGCTTCCGTAGCTTCGCTGTCCCTAGCGTTTGCAATCATTCTGACCGACGCCGTCTCATTGGACACAGGCGTTCACGGACACAGGCGTTCAATTCAATACACTTTCGAATTTACAAAGGGCCCGTCAATTAAAGCGCTGGAACGCTCTGGCGTTTGCACGATGTACAAAGCGCGAGAAAATACTAACGCATGCGAACGGAGGAAAATTAGTCTGGCGTCTCGCTGCGACTCGCGTTAAAAAATTAAAAAAGAAAACACGCACACATTCGCTTTGTGTGTAATCCCACTGAGAGTGTAAAAGAAAAAAAAGACATGGCATAGTGAGTGGAACGGCGACACGCTTTCGCCGAACACACTTTGGAATGTGCAAAGTGTCCTTCAATTTTTCGTAGTGGGCTTTGCCTACTTTCTGCGGGTAAATAACACTACGATCTGGGACATGGAGGAACAAAAAAATAGGAGGGAGCAGGCCTAGCGTCCACGAGCCAACCTCCTTGAAGCCGCTTACTCCTCGCGTTCGTGCTCATTTCCGATGATGCTCCTGTTTCATATCCTTTTTTTTGGTAGGCTCGTGAACAAAAAAAAAAAAAATTGGCCGCGTATCTGCGTGCTTCGCTGCAAATGTCGAAAGACGATAGTCTTCTGCCGGCGGTACTACAATGTTTGCCTTGCCTCAGGCAGCGCCTCCTCTATGTTGAATCGGCCGCATCTGGCTGGCATTGATAAAATAGAGGAGGCGCTGCGTGAGATATGGACGCCATCTGGCAGTGGCATCGGGAAACATCAGCTTGTGCAGAACCCAGGGCCACTGCCAGGCTTTTTCGTGCACAGCGTCGAATTTTCAGCGCAGCCTAAGAAACACTAGGGTCTTTAGATATAGGTATCTATTTATTTCCATTAAAGGAACACACCACTTAATACTTACGTATTGATGTTGTGCCTCAAATATGCGTAACATTTGCTTTTTGATCGACAAAGTTCACAAGTATGAACGCACCCTCTTCTTCAAGATAGCTGGGCGTTCAGCAAGTGCTTAACCTTTTGCCGGGTGGCTGAATCGTGGGACAGACAGACAGATAGAAAAACATACAGAAAGACCAAAATTTCTGCGTTGATGTATCCCAAGAAAGACTATCGTCTTTAAAAATTGCGTACATCTTCCCTTAAGCTAACCCTGAGTAGTATGCGAAGCAGTCATGGGTGTTCTGTAAAGTTGCTGTTTATTCATCATCGTAGATGACTTTAAGCTCCGGAGAACGTTTCCGCTTGAGTATAACGGCCTTGTGGTCCGTAAAGTATAAAGTTAAGGGATCTTGCTGCTAAGGTTGTAGTTTAAAGTTTGAGAAGGCGATGTCTATGCACGTTCCCCTGATGATAGTATGATGTTTTTAATCGTACGAAACGCACCGGAGAGCGTAACGGGACACCATGTACTGGACTAGTCAGTCGTCATGCATGATGTTCATGTTAAAGTCCCCGGCGAGTACGAAGGGTTTGTCCTTGAAGGTGGTCTCATAATGCAGCATCGCCTTCTCGATATACCTTTGCACATTTCCTCGGGAGAGGTTTGGAGCAAGGTACAATGTGATGATGATGATGTTGCTGGTTGTCCATGTCCATGTGATGTTCATGTCGAAGTGCACTCCGTGACAGCTGCTGTACAAGAGCGCCCGCCAGGGGGACAGCGATGACGCAGCCTCATCAGCGTCACTGCTGTTAAAAATACGTGCGCGCACACAAAGGTAAAAAAAAAAAAAACGCCGTTCTTACTGTTTGCCTTTCTGTGTGTGGCTGTTCTTCCTGCTTGTAAGCGATTGAAATGCGTCAATCTTTATTTAAGCATGCTGTGAAGAACGTTCTGTTCATTTTATTCCTCCTATGCAACCTTTTATGTGATCATCACCAGTGGCTGCCGCATTACAGCCTTCGCAGTGTTTGTGCCCGCAAAATTAACCAGCAAACAAGGGATGAGAGTGCAGATAGCACGAACGCTGTTTTTTTGCTGAGCCCTTACTTACAGTGACGTCAATCTATATAGCAGAAAACATATGGCGGACGGTAGATAAGCAGGAAGCATAAGGACACGATAACTACGAATTCAGCGGCTCCGTTACGAAACAATAATACATGGGGTTTTACGTCCCAGATCCCCGATATGATTGAGGGATGTCGTAGTGGACGGCTCCGAAAACTGTGACAATCTAGTGCTCTTTAGCGTGCATAGACGGGCCTCTAGCATTACGCCTCCATTGATGTGCGACCACTGTGGCCATGGCCGCGATAAAACCCACGAGCTGCGGCTTAGCAGCCGATCTCCGTAATCCCTACACCACCTCGGCGGACTCTGTTATGAAGAAGAGACAGAAGTTAAGCCTATCCCCGATAAAAAATGTTTGTGCATATAATTTGTGGGGATCTCGAATATCAACCCTCACCCACAGCGGCGGTGATAAGCAGATATGCACGCCACTGCGCATGTGCCGTCATGCACGAATGCTTCATAAGACAGCATAGCGAACGGCCCGGGGGGGGGGGGGGGGGGGGAGTGGCCGCTGAACTGCCGTGTGGTGTGCGCGTGTGTGCGGCGTGCTGTCCGCTGGGGCCAGGGTTAGCGGCGGAGGCACGGAAGTGGTGTGCGGAATCTGTAGCGAACTTTGTTTTGATGTGTTGCTATTTCACCGTAATCTTTTAAAGCTGTCTTCATACTAATAAATCATTGAGTTATCCCGACGTTGACGAGCGGCCCTTTTCTAAAGTGGACACCGAAACCCACAACTGGCGCCCAACGTGAAATAGGCCCGTCTACTGCAGGCAGAAATGGAGGCCGCTCTGAACACACTTCTTGAAGCGATGGAGCGTCTCGACGTGGTCACCGCGGCATACTGCGCTTCAAGAGGACACGCCGAGTCCGTAGCCTACCTTGCAACGAGGGGCTTAGCGAGCCTGGCTGTGAGCGGTGCAAAGGGGCTGTTCCCCTCGTTTGGACAGCTGAGCACACCGGCGCAAGACGAGCCCAAGGTCGAGATGGTCGACGTCTCGAAGGAGGATGCCGACTTCAGAGACGCGGAAATGAACCAGAACGGGTCCGATTCAAAGGGAGACTGCGTTGAGACCGACAGGGACGACGAGAACGAGAATACAGCGGACGTTCTGGCTGCAACTGAGGGCGGGGACGCCACCAACGAGTCTGAGGCGGCCTTGGTCATACAGGGCGATGACAATGTCGACTCCAACACGAGCGTGACCGCGACGGAGGACGACCAGGCCGCCGCAACGCAGGAGAAAGCGAGTGCGGAGACGCCAATACCAGGCGCAGATGCTGGTGACGAGACAATGGCCACAAGAACGGCTGCAGCAGCAGCTGTAGCGGACGCCAAGAGGCCACCGAAGGAGGAAACGCCGTGGCCAAGACGGCCGCTGCGCCTGCACAAAGAGCCACTGCGCCTGCGACAAGGGCTGCCGGTACGGCTACCAGCGCCACGCCCACCGCAGCCGTGGACAATGAACCCGTGCGCAAACTGTGGAGCAGCAGGCTGGCCGACACCAAGCGAGCCGCCGACTTCGAAGCGATGTCCAGCACGTGCGGCAAGGTGGGGTCAGCCGAGTGCGACACTATCGGCGAAACGTCCAGCGCACACAGTTTCGGCTTCAGGCCAGTGAGCACCACCGGGGCAGCGGACCACTGTGACCAACGCTGGCACCACACGCGACTGAGCGAAAACATGCCCTTCGTCGAGCACACGAAGCACGACACCAGAGGTGCCCCGCTCAAGCCACAGCCAAAAACGGATACCGGAGCTGCTGCGTGGGCAACCGCCAAAACCATGGACTCCATCAAGGAAGGCGGACAGGCGACGTGTTTTTTGGAGAGGGGGGAATGTGTGGGGATCTCGAATATCAACCCTCACCCACAGCGGCGGTGATAAGCAGATATGCACGCCACTGCACATGTGCCGTCATGCACGAATGCTTCATAAGACAGCACAGCGAACGGCCCGGGGGGAGTGGCCGCTGAACTGCCGTGTGGTGTGCGCGTGTGTGCGGCGTGCTGTCCGCTGGGGCCAGGGTTAGCGGCGGAGGCACGGAAGTGGTGTGCGGAATCTGTAGCGAACTTTGTTTTGATGTCTTGCTATTTAACCGTAATATATTAAAGCCCTGCCTTCTCCCTTTCTGTTTGCTTCCTCCTCCTCCTCATACTAATTAATTGTTGAGTTATCCCGACGTTGACGAGCGGCCCTTTTCCTGGAGTGGACACCGAACCCCACAAAATTAACTGAAATCTCTCCATTTCTTTTTGTTTTCATCCGATTGTTCCTGTTTAAATAAGAAGAAATTCCCTGTTAGAAGATATTAAGCTATAGGCAGTAGTTTTATTGCCGGGGGCTGCCGCATTTTCGATGGACGCGGGAATGCTGGCGCCCGAGTGTTTAAATGCACACGCACTCTACAGGGACATTAATGAGAAGAACGAATTTTCTTGTATTAGTAAGCTACTTACCAAAATCATCACGTTTGCCGCTAGAAGACCCTTGGTAAGAGAAAACGCGCAACAATGACATGCGGGTGGCGACCCCAGCTTAAAATTCCTGCGTCAATCCCAATGGCGTCATAAATCTTGACGGCGTATTGTTGAGTGTACATAGTTCCTAGTCGTTAAAAATGAAGTACATCGTCCTCTGGGGGAACAGAAGCTTAACATACCTCTATTGAGTGAACTTAATTGAGCCACTGTCACCAAAATGCGAAGATTCTCACTTCACAATCCGTGACGTCACGCGAAGACATTTCGGCGCGAATCTTAAAAGTGAAACATTGACCGTGATTTTGACGTCTATTAATAAGCCTTTGATGGCGAAAATTAGGACGTGGGTGTATTCAGATGGTGATTTATCAATCTTAACCGACCATCATTTGAGTGTCCCTCTAAAAAAACCCAGGTGATGGACACTTCCACAGCCCTTCACTACGGCGTCTCTCATAATCGTATCGTGGTTTCGGAACGCAAAACCCCAACAATTATATTGGCACTTGCCGTTGTGTCCCCACGTTCTTGCGTTGTATTATGCTCTCCGCGCTTTATTCCCTTCGCCAGCTGCTCCCAAGGAGAGCACGCTAGATCGCACGAGCTAGGATACGCAAGCCGCTTAGAGGTACCGGCAGTGAACTCCCTGAAGAGCTTTGGTGCCAGGGCTACCAAGTGGCTTGCGTACCCAAGATCTTGCCTTCTCTTGCACTCTGCCTGGGGGGCAGCTGACGAACAAAATAAAGCGGAGAGAGTGCAATATGACTCGAACGCGGGCACCCAAACGGCTAGGGGTGCCCAGCAGTGACCTCGTTCCCCACCACCCGTTGGTCAAGAAACTAGAATGGTGTAATATAAACACATCCGTTATCGCTTGGATCAGACAATACCTAAGCGCACGTAGTCAGCGGGTTATTATTAACAACGCAAGCTCTCACTAGAGTTGCTGTATATGCTACCTTAGGGAGCATATAAAGTAACTCTAGCTCTCACGGGGTTGGAGTGACATCTGGAGTTGTGGATGGTTCTATTTACGGCCCTTTGTTGTTTTTATTTTTTTGAATGATATCAGTGGCGGTCTCTAGTCTAAAATATGAATAATAAACAAACTATCCAATCTCTAGCGTCCCATTGACGTCGCTGTGACGGTCTGTGCAGGTGACCGACCTGAAGCGCGTTCTTCCCGCGCTGGGCGTGGAGGACGTCTTCACGGAGCGCGCCGACCTGTCCGGCCTCAGCCTGGACAAAGGGGTGCGGGTGACGCTGGCGCGACACGCGGCATGCTTCACCGCCAGCGAGCGAGGCGGCAAGCGACGCGAACAGAATGCGGCAGCTGCCGACGCGTCAGCCTCCTCGGCCGCGTCCGCAGCGTCGGGCTCTAGACCGCAACAGACGGCGACGGGCACCGACAACACCTCGGCTCCGGATGCCAGAAACTGCGAGCGGCGTGAGTTCATCGTCGACCACCCGTTTATGTTTCTCATCTTGAACAACGACGTCGACTTCTTTCTGCTCTTCGGGCTCGTCAAGAAGTGACTGCCTCCAGTTCAACCCGTTCAAAACGTTCATTAAAGTGCGTTCGCAGTGTATTCACAGAAAGCTTTGATACACAGAAAAAGAGGGAAGCTTGCGTTGCCTCCTTTATTGACATCATTTGTCTGTGTATACTTTCAATAGCGTATTTCAACAACAGCAACAACAACAACAACAACAACAATAATAATAATAATAATAATAATAATAATAATAATAATAATAATAATAATAATAATAATAATAATAATAAACTTTATTGTCATCTTGAGTAGTACAACACAAAAAATTCGGCAGCTCACACGTACCTTGGGAATCGATGTTATGCGAAGCATGCGCAGGGAAGGTTACTGTGTTGTAAATTTTTTATTGAGCGAGACGTTACGAAATGACGCTAAAGATGTATAAATGTTGTACGCGCAGAGATATGTTGAACAGTCGCATATGTTTCATACAACCAGTTGTTTACAGTTGCGTAACGATGCCAACAGCAGCAAGGGTATTAGGAACACCAGAAGCGGTAAGCGGATATGTAGCACTTATGCTCGCGAGGATGGTAGCCCTGGACAGTGCTGCATAAATCACCTTCGGTGGATGGCGCTTAACTACAATTGACGTTAACCCGACGTGACGGCTGTATCATAGGAGTACATATGTAATGTTTCTAAAATTGGATAGACAGCACTGCAATCACAATTGACGTTTCACGAACATTAGGGACTATTTGAAAAGGAGTTACGTCATCTGGCGTGGCTCTGTGCTAGAATGCTTGACTGCCACGCAGAATGCTAGGGTTCAATTCCTGCTGGGACCCTGACATTTATTCTTTGCATTCGTCGTGTCAACGCTGACGGTGTCAGATTTTTCGTAACTTTGTCACGTTAAAATTACCCTTGTCTGTGCTCGCCGTACCTTGGTAGGTTTAAACTGCCAATCACCTGTGGCACATACCCGCAGACCTGTGGCACATACCCGCCCGTGGAATACGGGTATGTGCCACACGTGTCTGGCGGAAAGGGTTTGACGACGTACGCGACGGGATTGTCACATTATTCATGTCATGATCAGCGAGTCATATTGGTCAAACCATCTTACCCCCCCCATACTAATTTTGGTTTACCCCAAGTTATGGGTGTGATCACGAGAGCATCGAGACGCAGGCGGCTAGATGGATGGGTGGATGGATGGATGGATGGATGGATGGACGGACGGACGGACGGACGGACGGACGGACGCGCTAAAAGTACCTGCAGTACGCAACGAAATGCCTCGCGCTTAATAACAGGCCTGTCAAAGCCAGAAAGGGAGGACTAGTCCTGGCACATCGGCAAATGAGAGATGACACACATTGAAAAGCTTGTCACATAAAATAAAGAAGACGTATGTAACTAATTTACACTATTGAAACACAATAACATACTAGAATCAAACTAGCGGTAGCAATACTACTTAAACAGTAGAATGGGACGATAAGGATTGAGCTGCTTTAAACAGGTTATACCCGGCATCAAATAAACTAAAAAAAAAAAAAACAGTAGTCCGATTAATGGCGCAGACATTAAAATGACTAAAATGTTTCGTAGACTGCGTTTCGTCACTGCAGAAAAAACACTGTTGGGGAGGTCATTAAAAACAGTAGGAACATAGACATTTGTAATAGCTTTGCCATATCGTGTTTTGTCGAATGGTGTCAAAAAAGCGGGAAGTTTTTCTTAATGTACGAGGGGCAATGCCTTCTTTCTTGAACTGAGAGTTCTAGAAGTGCCGTAATACAACGCTTTGATCAAAGGACGCTTTGAAAGACGGCAGGCGTAGTGAAGAAAATAAATTGGCATTCTCAGCAGAAGAACGATTGTACACCGTACGGTGTACTTCAACATGCTTTTCAAAATATTGTCAACCCGACACTGCCATCGGAAACAAGAAAGAAAATAATGTGATGCCATATCGCAGGATACTGTACGCAAGAGCAAGCATGATAGTGCCTTTATTATTGGTGGGTGCAATTGATCTAATATTGAAAAGTAACCATGAGATTTTTTGTAGTCTGTCACAAATGCAGGCCAAATGATCATTCTAGGACAGGCCCCTATCGAAGAACACACCAAGATATTTTATAGAATTAACATATTGAATGGTAGTCAGGCCCGTAGCCAAGGGGGGGGGGGGGGGGGGGGCTAGGGGCCCGGGCCACTTCCCCCCCCCCGGAATTCGGATGGAGGGGGGGTGTTTTGCCGAGAATAAATAATGAAAATAGGTGGTTTTGAAGGATTTCAGCAGGTGCCCCCCCCCCCCCCCTCCTGAAAAAAAATTTCTGGCTACGAGCCTGCTGTCTACTCATAAACAAACTTATTCAGAAAAAAAAAAGTGGAGTGAATGCAGTCATGTCCGGTCGCGGGCCGCAAATGAGAGCCTCGCGGGCCGCATGCAGAGCGCGGGCTGCGTGTTTTAAACCCCCTGGTATACATTGACTCCTATACACTTATGTGCACACATATATACATTTACGTAAACACACATACATACATATAGCTAATATAACTCAAGATAAAATGCAACTTGGCACGATGTATTTTTGGTTGGTTGCAACTTTATTAGATTGTACAATGTATTTACACTAGACTAAACTATGAAAATGTGAAACAGACCACGAAAGTAGTTTGTTGCGAATGTGCTCATGACGCCAGAGAGCAGAAATGTGAGTGTAATT
Organism: Rhipicephalus appendiculatus; assembly: GCA_030522465.1. NCBI lineage: Eukaryota > Metazoa > Arthropoda > Arachnida > Ixodida > Ixodidae > Rhipicephalus > Rhipicephalus appendiculatus. The sequence goes on from JALIZH010023130.1 coordinate 16,336, forward strand.
ATTTCTTGTTGCAGGTGATCCTACTTGCATTCGTGTTAATTGTTGTGGGAACGTTGCAGGCCAACGCTTGGTATTTATACGTAGTGCGGAAACGCGGTACGAACCAAATGTCTGTATTTCTTGTGGGAACTGTAATGACACGACGCTCCAGGCATGACAGTGATCTAATGAAGTTGGAGAGCTCCCTATTTGAGAAATAAAGTGTGTGTGCATTGAGTGAAATGTATAAATGTTGTCAGCTCGTATTATATTCAATTTTTGGAAAACTTCACGCGTTTTTCCGAGCGGGTCAATATTTCCAATTTGGCGCACTATCTTTTTTTGCAGAGTAATGGCTTTATTTATGTTTGCTTTGCTTGTCGTGGCCGATACAAGGGTGCAGCACATTAGATGGGATTTAAACAGCGCGTAATATATCTGAAGTTTGACCTTTGGTGGCAAAATGTTATGACAACGAGACAACACTCATGTTACCGAAGAAAGCTTCTTACAAATAAAATTTACACGTGCATAGCAGCCTAGGTTAGATAAAAAATAAACTCCAAGTATTTTACTTGGAGGTACAGGAGGGCCCATCACGCAATGTTGTCAATATAAATACCATCAGCATAAAGAGTTTACTGCGCCAATAATACCCCAAATTCTCATTTGTTTTTACAGAAAATTGTGCTTGACTAGTTATTATCATTGTATTACTATGGCTGCTAATAATCATAACAATAACAATAATTACGCGCTAGAAACACTCTTTCGACTAGGAGAAAACAAGGCAAAACATAATATACGCAAGCCTTAACATGTGCAAGAAAGTGCAGTAGTTACAATGTAAAAGAAAAGGTGCAGTCATTCATTAAAAAACTCAATTGTTACTGAGTAGCTTTTAGACAATAACTAAATGTCATTGCATGACAGAAATATATACTACTCGGGAACGCGCCATCGACATAATTGTATTCATGCGTAAAGCTTTTGGTAATGAACAAAATTTTCCTTTAGTACCTACCTACCTAACGCTATAACACGCATAACACGCACATGCATTCTTGACATAGGTTATGCTACGTAAAACTGACTGTACTTTTTGTATCATGTTATTAAATACTAAGGAAATTCGCTTTGTGAATGAGTAGGGTAAGATAGGGCAAAATGAGTCGCGGTGCAAAACGCCACGTTTTGAGTTTGCCGACCTCTATAGCTAATACAAAAAGTACTTTTCTTTGTTTCTCTATTTCAGCAATAGGTGCTGCTAGTTGTCCACCTGATGACTGCTCACAGCGTTCGCGCGGGAAAAATTACGCGGCTTGTGTTAATGTGTCCGTCACCCGTCAAAAAGGGGCGAAATTCTGCTGGGCCAAATTTTCGGATCCATGCATGAAGCTGCTCCGGCGTCAGCACAACAACATAAATATTTATTTTGTTACTTTATACTACTAGCTACATACCACCAAAAGTTTAGTTCATTTTGTGCCCGGGGACAAAGCGAAAAACTTTTTTGAATTCATGTGAGAGGGGCAAAACGCGACAAAAGGGCATCGATTTGCTTTAAAAAGTGTCTTATTAAGTCAACCATTAACTTACACTCATTATACATTATATTTCATTGTTTGGGAAGGCTCGTACGCACTATAGAATATCATATAGAGCTTCCTGGGAGGAAAACGACAGAAAAAGCATTGACTGCTGTTCACGACAGGACTGACTCCATTCGCGCTGCAACGAAGTTGTTCCGCGTTCCCAAGTATGCTCTCAAGAGGCGCATGAAAAAATTGGAAGAAACTCCAAGTCAATCCGTTCCCAAGCACGTCTTGGGATCACGTTTAGTGACATTTCTCTAATACCAAAATTACAAAAAAAAAAAAAGCTCAAGAAAACCCGAATCTAGCAGTTTTAAATTCCTCGCCTCAGAAAGTCCGGCTGATGAAGTTGAAAGCCACGAAACATCCGTGCACTTCTGCATCAAAATGGCAAAAAAAGGCAAAGAAGATGCGTCAGGACATATCTAGCCACCAATCGTTGAATAATCCAAGGCAATGCAAGCGTTCAACAAAAATTACACCATCTCCCGCTAAAGGGAACCGTGTGTATATGGGAAGCAGCGGGCGCTAACGCTTACACTGGCGGCGGCGTTGACGCTGGCGCTTATCGCAGCGTTGCCCAGGAGAGAAAACTGCGGGGGCGCAAAGCACGCAGTGATGGAGCGGTGTTTCCTACTGGAACATGCCAATCGCTGCTAATGGGCAATGAGAGACAGAAGACTCCGACTGGACACAGAGACCCGCAGTCCGCTTTTAGTTAACGCACACGCTGGTAATTTTTATTGTTCAACAACGCACAGGAGAAATCTCCCACCGGCACCACCTTGCAGGTCAAGATCCATTGCCATATATACGGGGTCGCCAGTGAACGTATGTGCAGCGCGAGCAGTCGGTTTTTTCAACCAAGAAACTCGCTAGCAGACGCTGCCTGCGTCGGCGTCGCGAGGAAAGAGAGGGGGGGGACGTAGGAAAGGAGAGAGGGGGGGACGCGCATGCGCAGTGGAAGTGTGGACGCCGCGGGCGGGGATGCCTAGATGATAGAGGGGGGGAGCGTAGGAGAGGAGAGAGAGGGGGGGACGCGCATGCGCAGTGGGAGTGTGAACGCCTCTGGCAGGGATGCCTAGAGGAGAGAGGGGGGAGCGTAGGAGGGGGAGAGGAGGGGAGGCGCATGCGCAGTGAGGGTGTGGTTGCCGCGGGGAGGGGTGCCTGGAGGAGAGAGGGGGAGAGGAGGTTTTTTATTTTTATTTTTGTAAAGGGTTTGCGCATGCGCAGTAAGGGAGGCCACGCGGCACACCACCACCGGATTAAGCTTCGCCATAAGATGCTTCACATCTAAAAGACAACATTAGCACAAAGAAAGACTGGCTGCGTTTGATCTGCAAGAAGTTTCGGAGCAACACAACACCGAATTCTATCTGGATTCAAGATGTGGAATTCAAGGACAGGTCTCATGAACACTGCGTGAGGGCCCACGGAGTGAAGTTCAAGTGCTTCTACCGCAAAAACTGAAGGGATAAAATTTCTTTTCACACTGTCTTGTTTTGCCCCCACGCAGCGTCTCGTTTTGCCCCGCAGGTCGGGGCAAAATGAGACATCTGGTGCATTTTTTTATTTCTTTTTAAAATAAACTTTTGAACTGCGACAACAAGGTCATATTTGTGTAGCACATACCTCGTACCCAAAGGATTATTTCTGCATTGATGTTTAATGGTAACGAGTGAAGGATAAAATACTATTCACTATTCTCAAATTTTTGTCGCATTTTGCCCCACCTTAACCTAATCATATCAAAGGGATTGTTAATGAAGGTTTCTATCTCTCTTTATATATATATATATATATATATATATATATATATATATATATAATCACACAGTGAGGAAGCCTTCTTACCCCACCCGCGAAGAAGTTGATGGATGGTAAAACTTTATTATAGTCCTGAGAGACGCGACTAGCGCGCAGTGGGCTTCTCCCACGTTGGAACGGGCAGGCTAAGCCTGACCGCCGCATCGTGGGCTCTCTGGACGGCCCAAAGCTGATCCCCCTTGTTGGGGCTTCTGATGGCGGAGCTCCACTTGGCTGGGTCGGCTTGTTCACTGCCCAGTAACGAGGGGCATCGCCAGAGCATATGCTCTAAGTTAGCTACTTCCCCACAAAGGGGACACGAGCTTCTAGTGTAAGTATCCGGGTAAATTTTGTGAAATAAGGCCAGATTTGGATATGAATCAGTCTGCAGGAGTCTAAGCGTCATGACACCCCATTTCATTATTTCGTGCACCACCTGTAATAATACGGGCACTAATACCCTACACAGGCTATCCAAACTTTTAAGCCAACATCGGCACCTATACGCAATACAGGAAGGGCTAGTTTTTTATTTATTGCTCGCGTTAACTGTCTGCTTCTTGAAACCGGTTGTTTCCCGTAGTAATAGTGTCAGGGCACATAGCTAACTGCGCGAAGTTCTAATAAGACATATTTGCTTTATCTTCCTGGAAAATGCGACAGCCAAATAGGAAGCTCATCGTTTCAACATTTGTAGGCAATCTCGCGCTCTCTGTGAGCTCTTGGCTGCCACAACTTCTGTAATTTAACGCTTGTATGATTGCTAGACGCAGAGGTCGGTTCCTCCTTGACGAGATAAGAGTGCAGATGGTGACACTCCGGCAGTATTCGCACAGCAGTCGCAGTGGCTTCTCGGGAGCGTCCGCACATCGCAGCAAAATAGACGACTGCCATGGAAGGACTTACGTGTGAGTACCAATTCGTCATGGTCGCGTTCTTGATGGGACACATACTTTAAAGAATTCCTTTCTAGCTAGGTTCTCAAGATGGCAGATAAACAAAAAGGATAATACGTTCAATGTGTAAGCGAAGTAAACGCATTTGCCAGTGCTATACAGGAAGCATTGCCAATAAAATAAGGATAAAGTGCACATCAGACATTTTCTCACCTTTTTTTTTTTATGAGGGTATAGCTTCACTATTTACATAGTTACTGTTTTTTTACTCGATGCCAAGTGCACTATCGTGTAGCATCTTCCGCAAAATTGATGTAGCGGCGAAGTTTGCGTGAGCCATGATTAGTGAGGTGAGGGATTAAGCTTAAGCAGAAACTTAGAGCATACGGCCAGTTGTGGTAGTAACATTTACTAACCCGACAAGCAAGCAGGTAGCTAGCTCTACTAAAGACTCGGCCAAGCTAGCGGCACGGCAGCTAGCCGTGCGCCGTCTACCTTTCCTGGGTTCACGTGTGCAGGCGGTTTTTTGCTCGTGTATGTAATGTTTCCCTTTTTGGAAAATGGGCCCAAAACTCGTTTTCGCGACATTCTCCTGCAGCCACAGATTGACGTAGACAACTAGCGAGACAGCAGTGGTTGCCTCGGTGACATTCAAGCGCCGCGTTGTGTGCTTCCCTGGTTCTGTGTTCCCTCCATAGTCTTCCCTGCACGCTCGCCCATTACCAACTCGAGTGATCTCGCCGTATCGAATTCATACTGCGAGTGCGCATGAGGGGAACGTGTCATGTGATGGCCGCACCCGTGAAGCTGTCCGTGCACTTGAGCAGCTCGCGCGCGGGTAACGTTCCACAGCACCAGTCTCAGGCGCCCCGTTACGACAGGTTAGCCGCTAGCTTGGGCGGCCCTTAATGCTGACACGCTCAGTTTGCTACCTTTCGTATATTTATATCGTTTGCTAAGTTTCGCTACCCCTCATATATGTCTGTAGTAGTAGTAATACTTTAGGAACACGTAGTCAATGTGACAAGGGTGCAGTAAATTGAGCAGCGATAAAGATTTAGCACGATAGTCTACTATGCCTAATCTTAAAACTTGTAAGCGCAAAATCGACGAGGACTACGAAGGAACAGAGATACATAGTCCTCGTCGATTTTGCGCTTCCAAGTTTTAAGATTATGAACCAACTAGCCCAGCAACGCATTCTTCTATACTATGCCTAAGTCCACGAAGACTTCATTGATGTATTTCCGTCGCGCAAATGACGTCGAAAAATGAACACAATCACATTGCAAAGAAAACCAGTCCCGTCAATGGGAGCCGAATCCACAGCCTCTAGGTCCGCGACAATAGATGCCGGGGACGCTGTTCACTGCGCCACGGCGGCCCGGTCTGGTGGCTTTAAAAACGCGCCTTTTATATCCCACGCTTTTTTTTAAATGCGAATGCATTTCATAGTCGGGCTATGTCAGGCATCCGGCGTTGTCCGGCGTTGTCCGGCGTTGTCCAGCGTTGTCCAGCGTTGTCCGCGGAGGAGGAGGATAGGTTGAGGAGGTAAGCGCCTTCAGGTGTTAGATGTGAAGCATCTTATGGCGAAGCTTAATCCGGTGGTGGTGGTGGGCGGCGTGACCACCCATACTGCGCATGCGCAAGCCCTTTAAAAAATATAAATAAAAAACCTCCTCTCTCCCTCTCTCTCCTCTAGGCATCCCTCCCCGCGGCAACCACACCCTCACTGCGCATGCGCCTCCCCTCCTCTCTCCCCTCCTACGCTCCCCCTCTCTCTCCTCTAGGCATCCCTCCCCGCGCTCCCACTGCGCATGCGCGTCCCCCCTCTCTCTCCTCTAATACGCTCCCCCCTCCCTCCTTTAGGCATCCCTGCCCACAGCGTCCACACCCCCACTGCGCATGCGCGTCCCCCCCCTCTCTCTCCTCTCCTACGCTACCCCCCCTCTCTCGCCTCGCGACGCCGACGCAGGCAGCGTCTGCTAGCGAGTTTCTTGGTTGAAAAAACCGACTGCTCGCGCTGCACAACCGTTCACTGTCCATCCCGTATATATGTCAATGGATCTTGACCTCCAAAGTGGTGCCGGTGGGAGATTTCTCCTGTGCGTTGTTGAACAATAAAAATTCGCAGCGTGCGCGTTAACTAAAAGCCGACTGCGGGTCTCTGTGTCCAGTCGGAGTCTTCTGTCTCTCATTGCCCATTAGCAGCGATTGGCATGTTCCAGTAGGAAACACCGCTCCATCGCTGCGTGCTTTACGCATCTCCAGTTTTAAATGCGAATGAATTTCAAGTGTGTGAGGGCGCTCGCATCGCGGGACCTCGGCGGAGCTATATATGAAAAAAAAAATTTAAAAAAAATTAAAAAAAAGAAAAAAAAGGAGAAAAGAACAAAAAGAATAAAAAAAATAAATAAAAAAAAGAAAAACAGAACAAAAAGCAAAAAAAAAAAAAAACAGGCGCTGCGCCGTGCTCCCGACCGGGCTGCAGAAATTAGGCGCCTTTTCCTTCTTCGAACCACAACCACCATATATAAATGGAGTGAAGCGCGCGCGAAATGCATTCGCATTTCCTCACGATTCCCTTCGGGGAGGTGGGGGGCATTTTTTAACAGTGCGCTTTGGTCGGCGGTGTGGTGTCGCCCTCTGGGTGCGGTAAAGTGAAGTAATGTATAATGACCATGGCCTCTCGGTTCTGCAACGCGTCGTTCCTACGAGAACGCCCCATTCGGCGCGTTTCCAATAGAAGTGCAATTACGTCAACGCTTTAACATACGGCGAGGTGACGACCTTAGCTCAAGCCTTACCCTCGCTCATAGCATTCATACATGTTAGAAATGATTCTGCGACGCACGCCTGCCTCTCCTGGCTGCGAGGCTGTAAAACCGCGTTCCCCGCTTACGCTTGCCCCGAGACAAATCGCGGCCTCGCTGGAGAGGAGACACGACGTGCGCGGCATTTACCTCTAGTCCGGCCAATGCAGGAGGCGCTGGTATGCTCTGGTCTGGCCGTGGTTTTCAATAACTCTTTTACATGCCGCGGTATGGCGACGTTAGCCCAAGTTCTGCGTCCAATCAGCGACGCCCTTCCGGTTGTCAAACCACTTTCGCTGATTACGCTCTCACCGTTAACAACTACAGCTACCGCAAAGGTTTCTTTAATCATTGATCATGGACGTTAGTTGTCGGGATGGAGATCTACCAATAAGCGACAACGTGGATGCATACACCTCAAACACCAATAGACACTGGGCAGGCTGTCTTAGATCAATGTATAGCAAATATCAACTACTTCTGTAAGGATATGTTTCAATTTTGTGTTATAGCGATTCCTGCTACGAAAAGAGGAACCATGCTTTTACTACCTCTGTTCATAACGACAGCACGATCAATTTTTGATCAAATATATTCGCCTTCCGAACGAGTTCGTTTAAAAAGTGGCTAATATAACAAAAAAGGGAAAATCTTAGGGGCTCGAGTTTCTTTGTTAGACACAACGTTCACTAGGACTAACACACAAAGAAGCCAAGGAAAGTATAGGGAATGTTATCTGTGGTAATTATGAATTGATGACGTAAATGAATGTGAAGAAAGTAAAGCGGACGAAAAGAGAACTTGCCGCTGACAAGTTGTTTATTTGTGCCTGCCAGCGGCAGGTTATATTTTCGGCCATTTCACTATCTTCGCATTTGCATCATATTCACTACAAATACCATTCCTATGCTTTTCTTGGCTTTCCTGTCTGTTAGTTCTAGTTAATATAATAACAGCCACGGAAGAAAGGTTTGCACGCAATAATTTCGTCATGAAAGTATGCGCTCCAATATCATGGAGCCAGTCTTCTTAAACTAAGCAACTTTGTTACAGTTCACGGGCTGGTGTTTTCCCTGCTACTCATCGAAACATCAAGCGCAAGTAAGACCCTTTTTTTTTCTTCGAATACTTTATCGCGCAAACACAACTGTTGCTATCGCGCACTAAGAACACAAAATAACATTGCACTGGACGATCATTGCAACATTTATGTTTCATCGTAATCAAGAACAATATCCAGTAGTTGTCATAGTGAAGGCCTTAACGATGGAGTGTTTAATCTGGATCTGCTCATCTGTAACCCCATTCTAACTAACGGTGATTTCACGGCATTTTGATAGCGTTGCGAAAGTAGGCTGCGCGTTATTATACCACTGTTGTATGCGCTACTGACAAAAAAAAAAAAAAAAAAAAAAAAAAAAAAAAAACTCAATACGTTACTCGTTACGCTAACAAAAAAAAAAAAAAGAACCCGTTACCTCCATATATTACCTACAAAAAGGTGACACGTTACCGTTACCGTACCAAACAGCCTTTCAGCTGTTTTTCTTTCGTATTCCGGCGTCAACTCGCATATAGTAGCATCATCGAGATAGCACCAAGATGGAGAGAGGTGATCTTTATTGTTTGGCCAGTCTCCCTGTTCTTCAGCCCTAAGGCGAGTGGCCTTCTCAGTCCAGGTGCCATGGCTCGCTGTCATCGTCTGAGCCGAGTTCACCAACCATAGCTAGTTTTAAGGGTCCTGCGTCACCAGCAGAGCCTCCCACTGCTGTTTGACTTCTTCCTCTGGATACTGTAACGTTCACGGTGCTTGCCGCATTCTACCTTGGGGCCATCAGATCAGATTTCCCCGCTTGCTCTGCTATCTTCTTTTCTTTTTCTCTCCTGTCACCCTTTGATTGACATAGCTGCGGGGCATAGCTCGCTTAAAGCAACGAGTCACGACACGTCCTGCTTGGGGCAGTCCGATGACACGCACTACCGGATCGTCACGCTGCAGTTGGTCACGCGGGCCGGAGATGGTGGGAAAATGTGCGGCGAACCGCAGCCGATCACACACGAAGCACACCTAACCAAACGAATTCGCGACCAACCCCCGTTGAAATTTTGCCGAAGCTCCTGGGAAGCGCTCGTTCGGGGTTGTAACCGACTTGCAGAAAGTAATTATCGGCTTCGCCATAATGAATATACTGGCGGGCAATGCGTTCGCGCTTAGCGTAGATGGCCATATCTTCGTCAGTCATTTTAGCCTGATGGCTTCAATTGAACTCTCGTTTCTGTAAACTTTTCCTTTCAGCCCATCTTGTGAAAAACAAATTCGCGTGTTAATTCACTCGTAAACAAGCGCGCATGCACAGGTGTTTAGGCATGCATGGCAAAATTTCGAGTTTGTAGCCTGCAGTACACTGTGTAAGAACGTTAAAAATGCAATACCCTCTCTCTGCTTCACATTTTGTCGGTCTTCGAGTGATTTCTTATATGTTTCCACGCAGTTCCTCAAGCGCCACCTTGTAATGTGCCTCCACCTGAGCTTCCGAATGGCACTTACATCCCAGTGCCGGAGCAACGCCTCGCCTTGTATAATTGCTTCGACGGTTTCTGGATCAGTGGTGCCACAAATCTCACCTGCGTAACCTCCAGTGACGGCAACGATACTTGGCTGCCTGAACCTTGGCCTCAGTGTCATCGTAAGTTTCCCGTAACAGAAAAAAAAAACTAAAGATCCCAGGCATTGTGGGAATCGATTTTATGCTAAGCTACCAGCGAGCAGCCATTATGTCACATTTTCTGGGCTTAAGCCTGGTGTTACGTCATGACTGGACGTCATTGTGTATTTTGAATTGTTGTGCATGCATCGGTAACATACCAGACACGGCGACTACACTGGAATTCAAAGAGTAACTTATTTTGCGAGGTAACGTCAAGAACCGCGTAAGAGCAGAAACGTAAGTTTTATCGAAACGAAGCGCACGCTATGGTGCGATCACATCCGTATCATAAGAGGTGTCGGTGGCGTATTCCTCATTAGTCGAGAAGCACGTAGCTATGGATTGCTGAGTCCTAGGAGCAAATGTGTGATTTATCATCATTATCATCATCAGCCTGACTACGCCCACTGCAGGGCAAATGCCTCTGCCATGTTCCGCCAATCAACCCGATCCTGTGCTTTCTGCTGCCTCGTTATACTTGCGAACATCTTAATCTCATCTGCCCACCTAATTTTCTGTCTCCCCTTGACGCGTTTACCTTGGAATCCAGTAAGTTCCCCTCAATGACCAGCAGTTATCCTGCCTACGTGCTACGTGCCCGGCCCATGTCCGTTTCTTGTTAATTTTAACTATGATATCTTTAACCCCCGTTTGTTCCCTGACCCACTCTGCTCTTTTCCTGTCTCTTAAGAGTACACCTATCATTTTTCCTTTCCATCGCTCGCTACGACGTCCTCAACTGAAGTTGAACTGTTTCTGTAAGCCTCAAGGTTTCTGCTCCGTAGCAAAAACCGGCAAGATGCACCTCTTATATACCTTCCTCTTGAGGCAAAGTGGCATTGCATCGTCCTATGAGCTGCCCTTTAAGTCAACATGCCTGGTAAGCCCAGTATGTGCACTCATCAGCTCTCTCTAAACAAACACGTAGGTCCACGTCGTAACGCTTGGCATAAAGCAAAAAAAAAAAAAAAAAAAAAAAAAAAAAAAAAAAAAAAAAAAAAAAAAACAGAGAGAGCTACTCGCTGGATGCTTCGCATGAAACCAATGCGTGGGATGTGCCGGTATTTTCAGCAGAGGATCTGTTTAGGTCGGCCTTAGTCTGTCCAACGCGGAAAAAAAATATAAAACCAGCACCAGAATGACGTCACCACCCGCTGCTTAGCAGCATAGCAAACCGGTTGCGCAGCTGTGCGCCTCCGCCTGCCTAAGCACTTCGAGCAACCGCTTCGTCACGTCAGACGTGACGTAAGGACAAACTGCGCATGCGCTGTTTCTTTGCGCTTGGCAACAGCGTTAGAACCAGACAGAGGGAAACTGAAGCAAGTTAAAGGCTAAACTCTGGCTAAGGATAGCTGGGGCACCCTGTATATGGCAAGGCTTTCGTTAATATGTTAGCAAAGTATTATTGCGCTGGATGAACAATGAAACCGGCAAATTAATGCGAGAATGAAAAACTGCTTGCCCTTGGAAAAGCGGAAGGCGAGGAAAAAGCGAAAAGCGGACCCGACTAAGCAGCAAGCGAACACACACCAGCAGACAAGGTTTTCATTGGTGGCTACATTGCACCAAGTTGGTTACTTGGTGCCATGGCTACTCTCTGGCTACCTTCAACTTCTTTCATGGTGCATTACCAGCCATTTTTGTTACTATGTCCAAATAAAATAGCGACTAAGACTATCGAATAATCATTGTATCTAACCTTATCATCTGTCATGTCAGCCGATGAGCGCGCATATCCAACTATCGCCAGCGAGATATTTCGTATCCAGGGAAAAAACGCGCGGTGCCACAGCAAAGACGGGACTGTCAAAGTTGCTCGCATATTACCAAACACGTAGCTAGCACACTGCGGACGCTGCCCTGCATCTATGCTGACGCGGCGCAGCAGTTTTTAGTGCTGAAGCACTGCTCGCGTTCACGCGTAAACTTGACAACAAAAGAAACAAAAAAAAAACAAGAGATATTGGGATAAAATGAAGCTTATTGGTATTGTCACGTGGTCGTGACGTCGACGAAGGCTACAGTCGGCGTGTCAAAGAAGAAACTCTTTATTAGGCCGAACTTGTGGCCGGAAAACTGAAGGTCAGGCTACAGCACTACACACTGGCAGTGATAGCGGCGAACAAAGCGTCGGCCGTCGATCAAAACTGTACATCGCTGGAACGCGCCGGCTTTTATAACGCACGCGTCGAACATTCTAGCCTTATGACTAGTCGTCGCGGAAGCTCTGGAATAATCTTGAGTGTTAGCGTCTTGCGTGCAATCTTAACAGAACGATCTACTACAAGCGAGAAGCTTCTGGAACAATAAGGCGCGGTCTGCGCCGAGTACTGCTGATAGTCTTTGTGGGCGGAAACCGAATACAGTGAAAGAAACGCGCGTGGCAATGCCCCCCTCTGAAAAAGCATCGTCCCGATGCTTAAAACAGAACACGGGGGGGAAAATGCATGCAACAATAAATAAATCAAGAAAGCACAATAAACAATAAGCACAAGCAAGAAAGTCCAATGAAAAAAAGTAGTCCTCAGGTTCACTAACGCGCGTAAAACGGCTTGAGGCGCACAACATGGACGACTTCAGGTCGCGCACGGCGCCGTTGAGAGTTCGTAATGCCGTCGGGGACAACCTCGTAGTCGAGTGCGCCGAGACGTCTAAGTACCCTGTACGGTCCGAAGTAGCGTCGAAGAAGTTTTTCACTTAGTCCGCGTCGGCGTATCGGCGTCCACACCCAAACACGATCGCCGGGCTGGTATTCCACGAAGCGTCGTCGAAGATTGTAGCGGCGGCTATCGGTCGTCTGTTGATTCTTGATCCGCAGGCGGGCGAGCTGTCGTGCTTCTTCGGCGCGCTGTAGGTAGGCGGTCACGTCGATGTTTTCCTCGTCGGTCACGTTCGGTAACATGGCGTCGAGCGTCGTTGCCGGGCTCCTTCCGTAGACCAACCTGTATGGCGTCATCTGCGTCGTTTCTTGCAAGGCCGTGTTGTATGCGAAGGTCACGTACGGAAGGATGGCGTCCCACGTCTTGTGTTCGACGTCGACGTACATGGCCAGCATGTCGGCGATGGTCTTATTGAGACGCTCGGTCAGGTCATTGGTCTGTGGGTGGTACGCCGTAGTCCGGCGGTGGCTTGTGTGGCTGTACCTCAGGATTGCCTGAGTTAGGTCCGCCGTAAAGGCCGTACCTCGGTCGGTAATGAGGACCTCTGGGGCGCCATGACGCAGTACGATGTTCTCGACGAAGAACTTTGCTACCTCGGTGGCACTGCCCTTGGGCAGGGCCCTTGTCTCGGCGTAGCGGGTGAGGTAGTCCGTTGCCACGACGATCCATTTGTTTCCGGAATTCGACGTCGGGAACGGCCCCAGTAAGTCCATGCCGATTTGCTGGAACGATCGGCGAGGTGGCTCGATGGGTTGCAGAAGTCCGGCTGGCCTAGTAGGTGGTGTCTTCCGTCGCTGACAATCTCGGCAAGTCTTCACGTAGTGGGTGACGTCGGCAGTGAGGCGAGGCCAGTAGTACTTTTCTTGTATCCTCGCCAGCGTGCGGGAAAATCCAAGGTGTCCAGCCGTCGGGTCGTCATGCAGAGCATCCAGAACTTCTGGACGTAACGCTGAAGGTACCACGAGGAGGAGTCGGCCCGACGTGGCGAGAAGTTTTTCTTTAGAAGAACGCCGTTCCGCAAGAAAAACGACTCCAGTCCTCGTCTGAATACCTTCGGAGCCACGGTGGCCTTGCCCTCGAGGTATTCTATAAGGCCCTTGAGTTCCGGATCGGCGCGCTGTCGTTCGGCGAAGTCATCAACGCTTAAAGTTCCCAAGAAATAGTCACCATCTTCGTCGTCCTGCGGCGGTGGATCAACGGGGGCACGGGACAGGCAGTCGGCGTCAGAGTGCTTTCGTCCGGACTTGTAAACGACGGTGATGTCGAATTCTTGAAGTCTCAGACTCCATCGTGCGAGACGACCTGAAGGGTCCTTCAAGTTAGCTAGCCAGCACAAGGCATGGTGGTCGCTCACAACTTTGAAGGGCCTTCCATAGAGGTAGGGGCGAAACTTTGACGTAGCCCAGATAATGGCAAGGCACTCTTTTTCTGTTGTGGAATAGTTGCCTTCTGCTTTGGAGAGCGACCGGCTAGCATAACTGATAACCCTTTCTTCTCCGTTAGTCTTCTGCACAAGAACGGCGCCGAGTCCTACGCTGCTTGCGTCGGTGTGGATTTCCGTCTCGGCGTATTCGTCGAAATGCGCAAGTATCGGATGCGTCTGCAGGCGTCGTTTCAGTTCCTGAAATGCTTGAACTTGCGCCGTTTCCCACCGGAACTCGACGTCAGTCTTCGTGAGCTGCGTTAGTGGCTCGGCGATCCTTGAAAAGTCCTTGAAGCGTCTGTAATAGGCGCACAGGCCGAGAAATCGGCGAACCGCCTTCTTGTCGGTGGGTGGCGGGAAGGCGGTGATGGCAGCTGTTTTCTGCGGGTCTGGGCGCACTCCAGTCTTGCTGATCACGTGACCCAAAAATAGGAGCTCCTCGTATGCGAAGCGGCACTTTTCCGGCTTCAGGGTTAGTCCGGAGCTCTTGATTGCTTCAAGTACTGATTCAAGACGTTCGAGGTGTTCGTCGAAGTTCGAGGAAAACACAACGACGTCGTCCAAGTAAACGAGGCATGTTTGCCACTTCAAGCCAGCCAGTACTGTATCCATAACCCGTTGGAAAGTCGCAGGCGCCGAGCAAAGGCCGAAGGGCATGACCTTGAACTCGAACAAACCGTCCGGTGTAATGAAGGCAGTTTTTTCTCGGTCTCTCTCGTCGACTTCGATTTGTCAGTAGCCCGTCTTGAGGTCACATCGAGGAAAAGTACTTGGCGTTGTGGAGTCGATCTAGGGCGTCGTCTATTCGTGGGAGAGGATACACGTCTTTCTTTGTGATTTTGTTGAGGCGACGATAATCGACGCAGAAACGTAGGGTCCCATCTTTCTTCTTCACTAACACCACAGGCGACGCCCACGGACTCTTTGAAGGCCGGATGATGTCGTCGCGAAGCATTTCGTCGACTTGTTTCTTTATGGCCTCGCGTTCTCGCGCCGAAACTCTGTACGGGCTCTGACGAAGTGGCCTGGCACTTTCTTCGGTAATGATGCGATGTTTCGCGACTGGGGTCTGTCGAATTCTTGACGACGCCGAGAAGCAGTCTTCGAATCGCAGGAGCAGGGCCTTTAGCTGGTCTTGCTTGACCTTCGGAAGGTTCGGGTTGACGTCGAAATCTGGTTTGGGACCTCGATTTGTCGAAGCAGGTTCGGTAGCATCGGAGAGGGCGAAAGCATGGCTGGTGTCCATGAATTTCTCGATGTGGGCGACCGTCGTACCAATGTTAAGGTGCCTATATTCGTGGCTGAAGTTTGTCAGCAGTACCTTTGCTTTGCCATCACGCAACTCGGCGATGCCTCTTGCGACGCAAATCTGACTGTTTACAAGCAGGTGCTGATCGCCCTCAATGACGCCTTCGAAGTCTGCGGGCTTTTTGGTGCCGACGGAAATTATGATGCTGGAGAGAGGCGGAACGGTGACGTGCTCTTCTATCACGTTCAATGCATGGTTCCCCGGCGTCGTCTGGGTAGGCAGAGCTTTTTCTGAAGTTAGTGTTATCGACTCAGATCTTAGGTCGATGACTTCACGTGGTCGTGACGTCGACGAAGGCTACAGTCGGCGTGTCAAAGAAGAAACTCTTTATTAGGCCGAACTTGTGGCCGGAAAACTGAAGGTCAGGCTACAGCACTACACACTGGCAGTGATAGCGGCGAACAAAGTGTCGGCCGTCGATCAAAACTGTACATCGCTGGAACGCGCCGGCTTTTATAACGCACGCGTCGAACATTCTAGCCTTATGACTAGTCGTCGCGGAACCTCTGGAATAATCTTGAGTGTTAGCGTCTTGCGTGCAATCTTAACAAAACGATCTACTACAAACGAGAAGCTTCTGGAACAATAAGGCGCGGTCTGCGCCGAGTACTGCTGATAGTCTTTGTGGGCGGAAACCGAATACAGTGAAAGAAACGCGCGTGGCAGTATTATCGTAGTTCTGTATTAATAATCTATCTGCGGCTTCAACTAAAAACAGCATCACCATTTAATATACTTGCTTAATTGTTGGCTCAAAATTACTATGGCATGAACCCTATGTATTCCAGACAAACTGCACGCAGGCGCACTGAACTTGTGATCACTAGTTAACAATTTGCCTTTGGCTTTAAGACCATGCGAAAATAAAAAAATAATGTGCTCTTTATTTCATTATTCTGCTTACTCTAAATTGTGTTATTTAGGATTCTATATTAAAAGCTGTATTCATTGTATCACCTATGTTTTATTTGGCTACAAATTTGGAGCTAAAATAAACGGCATGGCTGCTTTGGCAACTTTTAGCTTGAGTTTTGGCTCCTTTTCTAATCTACCGAATGGCAGCCTTGCCAGCGGGCATCCTCGGAGGCCAGGTGCCGCGTCGCTCAAGTAGGTCGACCGATTGTGATGTGTCGACATGCACGCGTCGGTGCCAGGCACGTCAGAACCGGAAGTAGCGGAGGATACGTTCAAAGGAAAAGAAAACACAAAATGTTTCGGTCCATCAGGCTCGCTATCTTCAGAATATTGTCCAGCGCGCTCATGACAATGAAAAGAAAAAGAGCAATTTCAATTCGCTACTTCGCATCTTTTGCTGCAGGAGTTTCGGAAGTGCTTATAATGCACTATTGAAGGTTGTTGTATATTAGATGGAGAATTCTTGCAAAAACGGCTCAATAAAACACGTACAGCTTCTACATCTAGCCAGAGACGCTCGTATTTTGGCACTGTTTAAAGTTGGTCTTCTGCTTGACGAATGAGCTATTCATACCTGCAGCCCTTGAGGACTGCCCCGACATAAACCTGGAAAATGGCGACTACGAAGGTGACTGCTGTGCGCCCGGTGCCGAGGTTTCCTTCTACTGCGACGACGACGTACGTTACAGGCTGTTGGGAGAGGAATCGGCTGTCTGCCTTCCTAGCGGTAACTGGAGCGCTCCGATACCTACATGTCAAGGTCAGTGCTGCAGTCAATCACAAAAGAAAATTATCTGTTGCTTCATATATATGAAGATGAAGATACCAAAAATGAGCTAGCAAACCATACAAAAATTCTTGGTGTCACATTTTCAAGCAATATGCTTCGGAACGAACATGTCGCCTGTGTCCTGGGTAAATTATCGCGCGTAGTGGGTATGGTGTACAGTAGCAAAAACAGTATCACCATATAAAGAAAAACTTCTACGTTCTAAATCACTTTTCTATTTGCACTTCACCTGTTGCTATTTGTTATGGGAGACTACAACTAACAGGAACTTGCAAAAACTGTACCTGTAACAAAAACTGCTATAATCATTTTTAACTTACCGTATGATTTTCACACGAGTGAAGTGTTTCGACAGGCTGGAATATTACGCGCAGATCACCTCTACGATTTTAAACCAGCATTGGTGATCAGGTGTCAAGCGAAAAAAAAAACGACATTTTTTGCATGACCTCCCCCAACTGCAGCCAAATATTACGTTGTTTAACACACGAAACAAGGAAATGTGGAAAATAAAAACCACCAATACAAACTACTCCAAAGATAAATTATCGTATACGTAGTTTCTACTCTACTTAATAAATATGTGAAAGATGGCATAGATTTCCCCCACTCTACACAGACTCATTTGCGCGAAATACGCATGGTAAATTTCTGATAACAACCTGCAATTGCTATATTGTGATTAGTGTAGTTATTTTTGCAATTCTCGCTTTGTTTGCTTTGTTGCATGCTATCCGAGTTTATACTGCTGACTGTGGCCACTGCTGTTGTGTACAGAGGTAGCTGTGGCCACTTGTCAAGTGGCCTCTTTGGGAGCGCAGCTCTTACCTACAGCTATCCTTCATCAATGTATTCATGAACAGATGAAAAATAAACATTATTATTATTATTATTATTATTATTATTATTATTATTATTATTATTATTATTATTATTTATATCATTATATTGTTACCAGCCATGACGAACTAGAAGGAAGGCCACAGAGCCACGGTAATTTTTTTTTTTTTGCATTTACTTCGGGACAAAAAACACCATATGAATGTCATGTAGTGGAAGGAGTCTGCGTGGCAGAAGTGTAGAATCGCGCCAGGTGTCATAACATGTGAATTCCAGCGAGTGGATGTTTTAAAGGCCCTCCCATTACAAAGCGCTGATGCATACTTATTCATCGTCAGCTACAAAAACATCAACAAAGAGAGTGGCAGCGAGGTTCGCGTGTTGCCTTACGGACGTAGTGGGCCATTCGCTGATTCGCAAAAGGAATAATTATGGCAAAGTGGGCACTCAACTGCTGTTCTCCTTGGAGAGACTTCTTCTTGGCGCGCGCTCGCGCAAAAGAAGGCTTGACGATGATGATGATGATGACCTCGTATGGTCATCATCTTGCTCGTGTGCTTCGAGTGCCTTGATGATGATAAGTGCGGAGCACTTTAGTAGCCTGGGCAGTCGTATGCTGTCGTCGCTTGGCGTAACGCAGGCAAAACCGCGTATAAAAATAGAAAGGGAGAGAAAGATTGTGGGGAAAAAGAGGATGAACAATAGAAAGAGAATTTGTTAAGGCGTTTATTTGCCGGTACTCAGAGATACTGCGTAATGGCGACAGCCACAGCCTGGCACGAACTCTCAGCGCGAGCGGCGTCCCTTTTGCAGATGACCCACTAGAAGGCTCTCGAGAGTGCAACCCATTTCTAGGTTCCAATGCATCGCTACAATTACCCCGGGGATGAAAAGGGAGCCGCCGGGCGACCTTAACAGCTTGTCACTATGAGCGGGTCATAGTAGGCCTTCGGGCGCTCCACGTTGACAATGTCGCGCCCTCGACGGCGCATGTCCGAGGATTGTTCGATGGGTTCGATCAGGTAGTTGACCGGAGATGCGCGTTCGATGACACGGTAGGGGCCTTCGTATTTCGGCAGTAGTTTTGAAGAGAGTCCAGCTGCGGAGGTAGGGACCGAGAGCCATACGAGCGCCCCAGGGAGGAACGTGGGCTCAGAAGTGGCGGAACCATCACGAATACTCTTCTGCCGCTCTTGTTCTTCGTCGTGAAGGTCTTGGCGAGCTCGCGAAACTCTTCAGCAAGCCTGGCTGTGTCAGAAATAGGGGCACACTCAGATGGGTCCGGCGTGTACGGGAGTATCGTGTGGATGGTGTGCGAGGGGTGGCGTACGTCTAGTAAGAAGAAGGGTGAAAAACTAGTAGTGCTCTGAGGGGCGGTATTGTAAGCGTAGGTGACGAAGGGCAGTATAGCATCCCAATTCGTGAGGTCGGCGGCGACGTACATCGAAAGCATGTCGCCGATGGGTGCGGTTTAAAGCGTTCAGTGAGGCCATTTGTCTGCGGGTGGTAAGCAGCAGTTTTGCGGTGGACAGAATGGCACTCCGTGAGGATGGCTTCGACGACTTCCGACAGGAAGACACAGGCCTCGATCGCTGAGAAGCTTCCTGGGGTGGACCGTGACGCAGTATGAATCGGTGCAGCAGGAAGGAGGCAACATCGCGCGCAGTAGCCGCAAGGGAGGGCGGCTGGTTTCGGCGTATCGTGTTAGATGGTCTACGGCGACGATGGCCCAGCGGTTACCAGCCGACATCAGAGGAAAGTGGTCCATACAAATCGATACCCACGCGCCCAAACGGACGGTCAGGGCAAGGTAACGGTTGTAGACCGGCTGGGGACATGTGTGTTGACGGTTTGCGGCGTTGGCAATCGAGGCAGGAGCGAACGAAGTTCTGCACGTAGCGGTACATCCCTCGCCAGAAGTAGCGTTGCCGAATGCGGTGGTAAGTTTTGGACACCCCAGAGTACGCGCATTGTAGATCAGAGTGGAATGACTCACATATTTCCGACCGCAGACTGCAGGGGTATCACGAGTAGCCACTGCCGGCCGTCGGCAATGTAATTGCGTCGATGGAGCAGGCCGTCACGCATGGCAAAAATGGTGAGCTTGACGACGCAAGGCGCGAGTGGATGGTGTTGTGGACGGATTCAGAGAGCAGGTGGATCAGCGGGGCGATCCAATTATCCTTGCGCTGTTCGGTAGCGATGATGTGAGCATCGATGACAGAAACAGCAATGGAAGATACTGAGCAGGGGGGCCTTTGTCATCAGGCAGAGGGGAGCGCGAGAGGGCGTCGGCGTCAGCATGCTTGCGTCCGTTGCGGCACAGCACGCGGATGTCGTAGTCTTGCAGGCGAAGAGCTCAGCGGGCGAGACGCCCTGAGGGATCCTTCAATGACGACAGCCAGCATCGTGCGCGATGGTCGTTGACATCGAATGGGCGACCATACAAATAGGGTTGAAACTTTGTCAGGGCCCAGACGATCGCCAGGCACTCTTTTTCCGTGACGGTGTAATTTGTCTCGGCTTTCGTGAGCGTACGGCTTGCGTATGCCCCGACATATTCGGGGAATCCGGGTTTGCGCTGCGCCAGGACAGCGCCGAGGCCTACACCGCTGGCGTCTGTGTGCACCTCCGTTGGGGCCGTAGGGTCGTAGTGGCGTAGTATGGGAGGAGACGTCAACAAATGGCGGAGCTTGGCGAATGCGTCGTCGCACTCGGATGACCATGAATTAAGGGGCCCGTTACTTCCAAGGAGCTTCGTCAGGTGGTGATATGATCGTCGCAAAGTTTCGTATGAATCATCGAAAGTATGAGCACAGGCCTACGAAACTGCGCAGTTCTTTGACGGACGCAGGTTTGGGAAATTCGGCCACGGCCCGAAAACTTGGCCGGATCGGGAAAAGTTCCGTCCTTGGACACGACGTCACCTAGGATTGTGAGTTGCCGTGCTGCAAATCGGCACTTCTTCAGATTTAGTTGCAGGCCGGCGTTGCTCACACGTGTGAAAACTTCTTTCAGACGTTGGAGATGCGTGGAGAAATCCGGAGCGAAAACAACGACGTCGTCCAGGTAACACAAGCACGTGTGCCATTTCAAGTTTCGCACAACGGTGTCCATCATGCGCTCTAAGGTCGCGAGCGCATTCCACACAGACCAAACGGCATGACGTTGAACTCGTACAAGCCATCGGGTGTGACAAAGGCTGTCTTCGGTCGAGCGTCGTCAGCCATGGGTACTTGCCAGTACCCCGAGCGCAAATCCAGAGAAGAAAAGAATTCGGCTCCGTGGAGGCTGTCAATCGCGTCGTCGATGCGCGGTAGTGGATAGACATCCTCGCGAGTAATCTTATTGAGCCGTCGGTAGTCCACACAGAACCGCACAGAACCGTCCTTCATCGCAACGAGAACAACAGGAGACGCCCATGGGCTGTCCGAGGGTCGAATTACGTCGCGTCGGGGCATATCGTCTACTTGCTCCTTAATTACCCGACGTTCGGCAGGCGACACGCGGTAAAGGACGTTGCCGTAATGGTCGCTGGGCGCCAGTGTCGATGCGATGTGTAACAGCGGACGTGCGACCGAGAGAAGTTTGCCCTACATCAAAAGAAGATCGAAATTCTTGCAACAGGCCCAGAAGCTGGGGAACGCTGGACCGACGTAAGGTTATCAGCGATGGAGTTAATAAATACATCAGCAGATGACGGATCAGACGTGGAAACAGCACTGATGGTACGGGAACTGGGACAGTGCGAGTCATCGGGTACGTCCAGGACATTGTGCATCGTCGACGGGTTCCACTCTGCCGAGACATTCCCCTCGAACCAACGTAACAATGTACGGGAATGGGTTGGTCACAACAATAGCGGTGTTGCCCTGAGTTACTTGCACGGTCGCGAAAGGTACCAGCAACCCTTTCCTACTGCAACCACGGATCAGATGGCGAAAGGAGTGCAACTGTGTCGCATAGACCGGCGCAGTAGACCGACAGAGCCGTTGACGATCTTGGAGGCACTGTCGTATCGTCTTTGACGAGGATCTTGCTCAGTGCCGAGGGACTGTCTACTGGCGTCAAATGTGAGAACGGTGGGAGAGTTCAATTTCGGCGGAGGCACAATGAATGACGGCGTCGTGGCGGGAGAGAAAGTCCCATCCCAGGATGACGTCGTGGGAGCATGCAGTAATGATGATGAACTCGACGACATATAGAACGTCCTGAATGACGACGCGAGCTGTGCACACTGCTGTAGGATGAATACTCTGCGAACTTGCGGTACGGAGGGACATCCCAGAAAGTGGCGTCGTCACTTTGCGGAGTAAGCGGCAAAGTTTTGCGTCCATAACGGATACGGCAGCTCCAGTATCAATAAGGGCAGATGCGCTAAAACCGTCCACAAACACGTCGATGACATTCGATGGATTCCTCGCAGGGCTTTCACAGTTCGATAGCGTCGCAGCCCTTGCCTCGTGGACTGCGACGACTAGTTTTCCTGCTCTTGAGCGGCCGAACTTGGCCACATGGGTGACAGGGATCGACGTCGTGGAGACGTGGACCTACGAGGAGATGAAGCTGGGCGAGACGTCGGTGGCATAGACGGGGGTGAGTCGTGAAAGGGACGGCTCAGCTGGCCAGCGGCAGGTGACGGGACAGGAGGCGGTTGCACCCGAAAGCAATAACGCGCAGCGTGACCGGCGTAACCGCATGCAAAGCAGATGGGCCGGTTGTCGTGTGTACGCCATTGGTTCGCCGGGGTAGGTCGCGCCCATGTCGCAAGACCTGACAGACGGAACGGTGGCTGGAATGGCCGGATGGTGGGCTGAAGTCGAGGCCTAGGGGACGACGTCAGCATACGTAGCCGGCACGCCCGCTTCGGTGGATGGAGGTCGAGCGGCGGCTTCGGCGTAAGTCAGAGGTGCGGCCGCCGGAACTACTTGAGGCGGCCTGGCGACAACTTGAGCGTAACTCTGGGGCGCAGGAGCCGGAGGTTGCTGCTGGTACGCTGGCATGACCTCCGAAATTTCTTTCTCAATCGCTCGGCGGAGGGGAGGAAGAAGGGTGGTCGCCGATTGTTGAACGGCCGGCGGGTGGGCAAATGCCCAGGAGAGGGAACTGCCGTGCGATTTCCTCACGGATGAAGGACTTGAGCTCTGGCAGCAACGCCGCCTGGTGAGAGGGTGGCCACCAATCCCGCAAGCTCTGGAATTTCGTGAAGGGGAGCGACGGGTCACCGAACGCTGCCGGCGGAGGTCCTCGTAGCTCTGGCACAGCGTGATGACCTCGGCCACTGTGGCAGGGTTCTTGGCGAGCAGCATGGTGAAGGCATCTTCGTCAATACCTTTCATAACGTTGCGGGTTTTCTCAGGCTCAGACATGGATTTCGTTGGCTTTCCTTACACAAGTCGAGGACATCTTCGGATATAGCTGGTGAATGATTCACCGGCCTGCTGAGCACGTTCGCGTAAGCGCTGTTCAGCTTTCAGCTTGCGATCGGCAGGGCGGCCAAAAACGTTGATGACGGCGGTCTTGAAATCGGACCAAGTCGCGAAATCAGCCTCGTGGTTGTTATACCACAGACTTGCTACTCCCGCGAGGTAGAATTCCAAGTTGGTGAACTTTCCGTCGTCGTCCCATTTGTTGGGGATGCTCACGCGCTCGTAAAGTGCCAGCCAGTCCTCCACATCGGTGCTATCGGCGCCAGTGAAGATCGGTGGATCGCGAATGCGTGGGACACCGGGACAAGTGGGCGGCATGGGGGGGAGGCGCTTGCTGAGAAGCGTCTTGGGGCATGGTAGATGGTAGGGTACGAGATCGAAGCTCCACAAGCATCGAATGGGAGCACAGCATTCTCCACCAATTTGTTAAGGCGTTTATTTGCCGGTACTCAGAGATACTGCGTAATGGCGACAGCCATGGCCAGGCACGAACTCTCAGCGCGAGCGGCGTCCTTTGTGCAGATGACCCACTAGAAGGCTCTCGAGAGTTCAAGATCAAGAATAAGCAAGAAATAGATCAAGAATAAACAGAAATAAAGACAAAAAAATGGAAAAAGAGGAAAAAGAAACAAAGAGGGGAGCAAACAAAGACAAAGCCGAAGAGAAACAAACAAGGCTGCCAAGCTTCGCTCTTTTTTCAGGTTTGCCACCCCTAATGCGAAGCTTCCTTAACTTTTTTCTGTTGTAAATCACCAGGTAATGGGACCTATAAGTGGCTATAGTGCGAATAGCAGTGGTATCCTCCGACATTTTGTTTTCTCAACGACACCAGTATTCTTCGAGAAGAAATGCTAAAAGACAGCACGTTAGTGAATATTGCAAACGAACGCCTTACGGCAGCAGATAAATTGACTATCAAAAATAGTTGCAGCTTTATGCGATCAATTAAAACACGATGAGCCTCAAATAAGTATTGCTACCGGCGTTGTTGCTGCTGTACACCTGTCGGGTGATCCGGTATTGCGAAAAGTCCGCCTCGGTGGAACAGTGGTTAGGGTGCTCGGCTGCTGACCCGAAGGTCGCGGGTTCGATCCCGGCCGCGGCGGTCGCATTTCGATGGAGGCGAAATGGTAGAGGCCCGTGTACTGTGCGATGTCCGTGCACGTTAAAGAACGCCAGATGGTCAAAATTTCCGGAGCCCTCCACTACGGCGTCTCTCATAATCATAGCGTGGTTTTGGGACGTAAAACCCCAGATATTATTATTATTATTATTGCGAAAACGCTAATACTCTTCGGACAAGGTAACGCTGCGCAGCGGCATTTGGGCCATCGCGGTTGCGCTTCCTATTGACGTTCTTGTAAGTATATGGCAAACTGGTGGGCAAGTACACCAGCGTTGCCCGTCAGTTAAAGTGTCAAGCAAAAAGCACTGCGAGCGCAGCGTTCAAAAAGCTCTATGTTAAGCAGGCAAACACATCCGAGCAAGTTATTTTGGCATGAAACTATTATTCCATGAAAAAAAAAAAAGCAGACATATTGGGACACAGACAGATATTACGCTAAACTTAAATAGAGTTGCTCACAGTTAAGAAATTTTCGAACATTTTTGTACATTACCGTTTACTGGTTCGTCATATCGATCTATAATAGCGAGTTTTAGTATAGCGGGAAACAGCAAACGCAAGGATTTAGCGTTAGCGTTGCGTGCTCCACATTGAGCATGCGCAGAACGTAAACGTAGCCCGAGCTCTTACGTACGTACGCTATTTCTGGAATATAGCGTTCAACGCTAACGCACGCAAGAGATTACGTACGTAGAGCAGGATGGCGGTGCCTGTTTAAGCGAGAGCCGTCCACATCGAATCTCTTCAGTCGTCGGCCTGCATTATTAATCTAATTCACTCCTAAATAATGCTCGTATTTGATTTAGATTTGAGTAATGAGGCTTCGCCAGCCGTTTACTGCCGATAAAATAGCTCTATTTTCGAGATACGTTGTCGATTAGCGGTGTAGTGGGCCTAAGAAAAATTTTTTTACGAGGTTCGCTCATGTTTTTGGTAGCCGCGCAGAGATGGGAATGCTGTATTCATTCACCTGTTTCTAATATGAGGCAAAGACGGCCACATGTCAATCCGAGACAGGTTACAGGGTCTTGAAGAATACTCCATTGCGGTATATATCGAAAGAAAGTGATGTGTTTCGGGCCGCCAGACACAACACTGAACCAAATGCAGCACGGAGACGTAGCAGTGGTGACTTTGGATCATGAAGCTCGAGTTAGTGGTGCACTTGTGGATTTTACAGTGCATTTAGTGTTTTTGTCTAGATGGCGCCGTATGCGCTTGCGTTAGCGTTAGCGGGAATGCCTCCCGCTGTACTAAAAGACCACCTGTTTGCTTCGCAGCGCGTTCCGTTTTAGCGTTAGCGTGGAGACTCCCGCTAACGCTAAAGTAAGCGTTTCCCGCTATACTAAAACTCTCTAATAGCGAATTCGCAAATGTATCGCAGTATGCTAAGATATAAGAGAGTTTTAGTATAGCGGGAAACGCTTACGTTAGTGTTAGCGTGAGTTTCAACGCTAACGCTAAAACGGAACGCGCTGCGTGGCGAACAGTGGTCTTTTAGTACAGCGGGAGGCATTCCCGCTAACGCTAACGCAAGCGCATACGGCGCCATCTAGACAAAAACACTAAATGCACTGTAAAATCCACAAGTGCACCACTAACTCGAGCTTCAGGATCCAAAGTCGCCACTGCTGCGTCTCCGTGCTGCATTTGGTTCAGTGTTGTGTCTGGCGGCCCGAAACACATCACTTTCTTTCGATATATACCGCAATGGAGTATTCTTCAAGACCCTGTAACCTGTCTCGGATTGACATGTGGCCGTCTTTGCCTCATATTAGAAACAGGTGAATGAATACAGCATTCCCATCTCTGCGCGGCTACCAAAAACATGAGCGAACCTCGTAAAAAATTTTTTCTAGGCCCACTACACCGCTAATTGACAACGTATCTCGAAAATAGAGCTATTTTATCGGCAGTAAACGGCTGGCGAAGCCTCATTACTCAAATCTAAATCAAATACGAGCATTATTTAGGAGTGAATGAGCTTAATAATGCAGGCCGACGACTAGAAAGATTCGAAGTGGACGGCTCTCGCTTCAACAGGCACCGCCGTCTTACCCTACATTGCAGCCGTCATTTTTATGAAAGGGAACACGCGAGCGCGTGGCCCGCGCGCTCCGGCGGCTGCTTGCAGCGCGATCAAGCGGGAGCGAGAGCAACCACAGCCTCTATTCACGTCATCTCGTGGCGAGCAAAACAACCAGATGCCCGACATCTTGCGTAATCACCTTGAAGGGTGAGGGCGTTGCAATCTTGAGGCCGGTTCCATATCATCAATGGTTGGTTGTTTTTCTCGCCACTAGATGACGCGAAAAGAGGCTTTGGTTGCTCTCGCTCCCGCTTGAACGCGCTGCAAGCCGCCGCCGGAGCGCGCGAGCCACGCGCTCGCGTGTTCCCTTTCATAAAAATGACGGCTGTACGTAATCTTTTGCGTGCGTTAGCGTTGAACGCTATATTCCAGAAATAGCGTACGTACGTAAGAGCTCGGGCTACGTTTACGTTCCGCGCATGCTCAATGAGGAGCAGGCAACGCTAACGCTAACGCAAAATCCTTGCGTTTGCTGTTTCCCGTTATACTAAAACTCGCTATATTCGGGAAGTATCGTATGGAATACAATAATTCCTGAAATATCTTGCATCCGTATTTCAAATGCTTCTAACAAAAATATCTGGGGTTTAACGTCCCAAAACAACCATATGATTATGAGGGACGCCGCAGTGGAGGGCTCCGGAAATTTCGACCATCTGGTGTTCTTTACCATGCACTGACATCGCACAGCAAACGAGCTCAAATGCTTCTTGCCCGAGTATATTAACGCGATAGCGTTAAAGAGCTCGTTTCGCAGAAATTTCGGCGTCGGTGTCCGCGTCGGCGTCGTTGGTTGTGAGCGAAAAATCAACATCTTGTCCGTGACCGAAAAATCGAGAAAGATGCACATAAAATAATTAATAAAAACTTTCGGGTCCGAGTGAGGATCGAACCCGGGTCGTCTGCGTGGCAAGCAGGTGTTCTACCACACAGTCATGCCTCTGCTTGGAAATACTGTGAAAATAACTTCCTCTGCTTGGAAATGCAGTGAAAATAACTTTCATGCTTCGCAAACGCAAGCGTCCTTTATATAGGCGTCGCAATATAACATGTAATATCCCAGGAATATTGCGTGGTACAAGCGTACATTGCCATCGGGCGTCAGAATATGTGACTATCATAACGATTTCATAGTTGAAAGCCAGCCACCCATTACAAACGGCACACACCTTACTGCACGTATTCCCTTAACACCACGTAGTGGGTGCATAGCAAGTTCGAAAACATTTCCCACATTTGCCGCGCATAATTGCTCCTGGTTTAAAGCATACTACCCATTACATAGGATGCACTAAGTGATTGAAGTACGCACTAGGGACAGGATATCGCTATCGCGTTCAACTCTTAAAAGCGAAGATGAAGGGTCCCCCAATTTTTGTATTTTACCGCGATATTAATTCAATGTATCTTTGCCCAGTCCTAGCTCTACTCTTGAAGGCGAAGCTCAGTCGTCCTCGAAGTTTTTATTCAGAAGCCGGAAGTCAACCGCAGACCATTCAGTATAGTTGGACTTGTCCACGAGTAGTGCTGGGAATCGACAGGAAAACATTGAGGCCGAGATTATGTCGACAGTCTTCATATTAGGTAGATGCGCTTCAATGTCATCAGAGCCAGCGCATTCGAAGGGTACTGATTAACGTAAACTGGGGCGTCTGCCATTATTTCGAATTATATTCAAGCCGTCTTGCCCGGTACACAGAAAAATACGTTAGAATAAGCTGGCATAGTTCCCTGCCGCTCCTCCTTTTGATGAGTGGTCAATTCGAGGACATTTTCACATCTTATACTTATTGTGTTCTTAAGACCGGTACAGCGGCTGGTCCGTCTCTGTTCTTTTCTGTGGTTCGCGTAGTTTCTCGTTTGCTTCTACAATGCCCTCTAGAACATAGCGAAGTGCACTTAGCACTAAAGTCAATATTAAAAATGCTGCTTACTGATCTGAGATAATGAGGTTAGCCACTTCTTTGTGAATATTTGTTTCTAGTTACGTGGAACAGCGTGTATCATCACGATACAGGTGGCACCCCTAATAGCTATGGCAACTGAGCTGACGTATCTTCGACTTTGATATTCAAGTCAGACAATAGAAAACTCAGTAGCTCTGTCAAATAGCACAAAACGGCTCATGTGGACGCTCATGAAAAAAACGGAGTCCTGGCTCCTCGAAACGCCTTCCAAATATCTTTACGATATCTTCCAATAATTTCCATTATAATAATGTAAACGTAATTATGCAATTTTACCAAATCGTAAGCACATTTTTTTTTTTTACTGTATACCCGACGCTCGCCAAGATTATTGTACCTTTGTCCTCAACATCTCCTTGACATAACAACAAACTCAAATGGAATGTAGATATATAACTAATAGGAATTACGCAGACCGTAAAAAAAATGCCCCCCACCTCCCTGAAGGGAATCGTGAGGAGATTTCGCCTTCACCGACTTCTGCCATCGCCTTGAGAGGCGCCCAGCCAGCGAACGCTCGAGAGTGAGGCGCGAGCGGATGGGAGAGTGGGGCGCAGGGAGGAGAGTGAACGGCGAGAGAAGGAGCGGCGAAGCACTGCACCTACCCTCTCCAACACTCTCTCGCACCACATGCTCCGGTTGCTAGGGGCGAGGATAAGCGCGCGCGCCCGCAGCTGTTGCTATGGGAGAGGGAGTGAGAGCGGGGAGATAACACCTGCCGGCGCGCGGACACCGCCGCGGACAACACCGCCTGACATAGCCCGACTAAGAAATGCATTCGAATTTAAAAGAAATATAAAGCAGACAACATATTATAACGGTGATTTATTGCACTAGAGCTGTTGGCTGATTGCGCACAGTTCCGAGCACCGTCCACTGGATCGAGCCTCTGCTGCGCACTCGATGCTGCTGTCCGTGCGCCAATGTACTTCCCCTTCATTACAATTGCCCCCCCCCCCGGAGAAAAAGGAGCCATCCTGGCGACTCAGTCGTCTGCGGGGACTGTGGAACCGTAAACGGCTTGAGCCTTTGAACGTGGATGGCCTCGTGGTTACGACGTCGCATATCAGAAGGTGGCGTGAGAGGCTCAATGATTTAGTTCACCGGGGAAGTCTTTTAGAGAACGCGGTAAGGCCCATCGTACTTCGGAAGAAGTTTGGATGAGAGTCCTGGTGCGCGATGCGGCAATGACAGCCTCACGAGAGTGCCCCGGTTCAAAAGCGGGAGTCGAGTTGTGGGCATCGTGGATTGCTTTTTGACGGTTTTGGTCATCGGAGGTAAAGCGGCGGGCGAGCTCGCGACATTCTTCCGCGTGTCTGGCGGCGTCCAAGATAGGCGGGCACTCGGACGCGTCCGGTCGATAGGGCCAAATGGTGTCAATCGTGTGCGAAGGGTGACGGCCGTGAAGGTGGTAAAAGGGAGAAAAACCAGTTGTTGCTTGCGTCGCGGTATTATAGGCGTAGGTTACGAACGGAAGAACTAGGTCCCAATTAGAGTGACAGCGAGCATGTAACCAAGAGTCCGATTAAATCGCTCTGTAGTGCCATTGGTCTGCGGATGGTAAGCGGTGCCTGTGCGATGAACAATAGCGCATTCAGCAAGCAATTTTTCAGGACCTCTGATAAGAACGCGCGGCCTCGGTCGCTGAGCTATTCTTGGGGGGCCTCCGTGACGCCGCAAAAAACGGTGCAGTATGAAAGTGTCGACCTCTTGTGCTGTGGCAGTATGGAGAGCAGCAGTCTCGGCATAGCGTGTTAAGTTGTCTATGCCACTATTATCCACCAGTTTCCTGCAGAAGTCAAGGGAAGTGGCCCATAAATATCGATACCGACACGACCGAAGCGTCGGGACGGGCATGGAAATGGTTGTAGTTCCCCAGCTAAGATGTGCGGGCGAGACTTGCGGCGCTGGCTTTCACGGCAAGAGCGGACAAAGTTGCGAACGAAGGTATGCCACGCCAGTAGTATCGGTGCCGAAGTCTTTCATACGTGTTACAGACTCCTGCGTGACCACACTGTGGGTCAGTATGGAAAGAGGAGCAGATCTCTGACCTCAATGCTCGCGGGACGACAAGCAACCATGTGCGCCCCTCTGGAGCATATCTGTGACGATATAGCAGCTTGTCACGAATCGCAAAATGCGTAACTTAGCGCCGGAGCGTTCTCGATGGTGGGTCTTTAGAGGTATTCGAGAGAAGGTTGACCAGAGACGGTGTCCAGGGGTCCTTGTGTTGTTCCGCAGCAATACTGTCGAACTCAAGAGAGAACAACGTGTGCTCACACGCAGAGTCATCAGTGGCTTTCAAGGAGAGAGGTGAGCTTCCTCGCTTACTTGGGCTCCAAGTAAGCGAGGAAGGAGAATTCAACCTCAGCTCGAGCACAGTCAATTATGTCGTTGTGGCGCGAGAGAAAGTCCCATCCTAAGATAACGGCGTGGGAGCACGATGAAAGCACAATGAACTCTATCGTGTACACAATGCTTTGAATGGTCGCACATTCTGTACACGCTGCGGTCGGTTTATTTGGGTGACCACTTGCTGTACGAAGCTACAACCTAAAACAGGTGTCGTGACTTTACGAAGCGAGCGACAAAATGCGGCATCGATTACAGAAACAGCGGCACCGGTATCCTCAAGAGCGACTGTAGCAACATCTGCGACTAATACATCAATGACATTCGTAGGTGAAGAACGAGGACATGGGCGAACCGAAAGTTGTGCAGTTTGCCTCGGGAACTGCGTCGTCGAAGGCGGAGGAGGATGGCTCATAGGACGGTGGACAGGCGGGACTGGCCCTTTGCGGGCGGGCATGGAAGCTACCACAGCATATGTAAGTAGGGCAGCCACGAGATTTTGCTCGCGGGCAGCACCTCAGAGGCCTCTCCTTGGATGACGTCACGGATGGATGACGGAAGAGTTGTGGTAGGTTCTTGGATAAAGGGCACCAGGGAGAGCTGCCTTGCGACTTCTTCGCGGACAAAGGCCTTGATTTCCGTTATTAGCGACACTTGTGCGTGCGCCGATGGTCAGGCTAGAGAGTGACGCCACATTGGGTGATGTAACTCGCCTGGTCAGAGCTCGCTGCTTGCGTAATTCGTCATAGCTCTGGCATAAGCTAATAACGTCACCGATTGTGGTCGGGTTCTTCGCCAACATATGAAAAGCATCATCATCAACTCCTTTGATGATGTGCTTTATTTTGTCCGTTTCCGTCATGTCAGCGTTGACGCGTCTGCACAGATCGACAACGTCTTCAATGTAACTGGTGAACCTTTCACCCGTGTCCAGTGCACACGAGCGCAAACGCTGCTCGGCTCGGAGTTTTCTAACGACCGGTCGATCAAATACTGCTGCGATTGACGTCTTGAAGAGTGACCACGTTCGGACGTCTCCCTCATGGTTCCTGAACCATAGACTGGCAGCACCCGCGAAGTAGAACGATACGCGCGTTAACTTCTCCGCGTCGTTCCACTTGTTAAGAGCGCTCACCCGTTCGTACGTCGACAGTCAATCTTCAACATCGTTGTCGTCGGTTCCGCTGAAGATTGGAGGCTCTCTCAGGAGAACACTGCCAGAGCAGGTGACTGGCGGCGGAGGAAGCGTCTGCTGGTCTGCGTCCGGCATGGTCGATGGTAGCTTCCGAGAACGGAGTTCCAGGATGGTACAAGGAAGCGTTACCCAGCGCGGCTCCACCAAATATAAAGGTGATTTATTGCACTAGAGCTGTTGGCTGATCGCGCAGAGTTCCGAGCACCGTCCGCTGGCTCGAGCCTTTGCTGCACACTCGATGCTGCTGTCCGTTGGCCGATGCACTTGCTCTTCATTACAATATTTTAGTAGCACGTTACAAAACACGTATTGCAGTAAGCAGACGGGCAAAATCTATATACAAAGGTATAGGTGCTGTATGTGGGGTACAACCAGAGTACAGCAAAAAGAGAAGTTGTAATAATGCACGAATAAAAGAAATCAGTGAACAGCAACCGTCAACCATTTTTTGTATAATTACTGGAAATGAATCTTATAAAGACTTCGAATACGAAAGCTTCATGTGCGAAAACTTGTATATATTTACGTTTCCATCACTGGATCATTTCAGCTGGGTCACATCAAGAACCCATTTATACAACATAAATTTATTACTGTGCGTATCAAATCGAATAGAATGTAATACATGAAAAACACTTTAACCTGGCTACGTTTTACAGTGCATTTGACCATTGCTATTTTTCCTCGCGTGTTCGGAGCTCCTTCCAAATAATCAGTCAAGTAGAATCCACTACAAACCTTATAATTAAGCTAGACCCGTGACACGTAAGTTGATCAAAATGTGTTGAAAACGGTGATACAATCAAAAGTACATCGCGTACGCGCATTTTTCTGACGTGTTATACTTCTGATTGTTGAAACAACCACGCCCGCGAAATGTGCCCGCTTACTATTGCGGAAACATATAAAGATGAGTAGTGTTACACCCTGCAAACTTGGATCTATGAGCGTTGCCATAGACAAATTGATCAACTTTATCTTCTGGTAGTGCGCACATAGAAATTTTGTCTACGCTCCAGATAGTTTCATCAGTCTTTGCACCAGCCGTTGCACTATAAATATATTGTTACGCTTACGTATTAGAGAGTGCTACCGCTAAGATTTATTGCGAGAAATGAAGTAAGGATACACACCTATCGCGGAACCTAATATTGCGTGGTGCGTGCATGTAACCAAACCAAATTTGCTAGAGATGCAATAAAACGAAACAGCAGTATTTCTCAGAAGATGAAAATTGGTTGGCTGCGCTGGAGCTCTTGGGCAAGCTGCGAACGATGCTCATTGAGTCGCGAAAGAAGACACGAAAGCAAATGAAAATTACTGGTTAGTTTTAATTTTCATTGCGTTAACTCTGCCATGTAAATAAACGTATTTTGGAGGGTACATAGCGTCGTATGTTTCACATTAAAAGTCGCTGCTCACATGAGTGCTTGTCGGTGCTTGTTTTTAGGGAATCACCGGCCACAAACTTGTAGTAGCGCCTAGTTCGCGATAACGAGTCCCGAGCTGGTTTATTTGTGTTGTGCCCACGCAGTAGGATGCGATGTCCGTTCGTTCTAGCGCCCGGGCGCTAATTCAAACTCCGCGTAGTTCGAACAATTTTATAGTCCTTTTCAAGTTCGAATTAGCGAGATTTTATTGTATGAGTATTTAACTTGAGAAATTTTACGTCACATTGTGATTTTAGTTGAAGATAGAATTCAAGGCGACGGACAATCTTATTTGCTACTCTCATGAATCTCGTTGATTTCGTTGCTTCTTCATTTCTTATTTGCACAGATACCTATTGCAAAGACCCCGGGATGATCAAGATGGGCAATCGAGTCCTCTACAAAGAAAGTGAGCTCTACGCCGACTGTTCACCCGATGGCTGTGCCCCTGGGACGGTCGCTTTCTACCAGTGCGACGATAACTTGCAGCTGGTGGGCGAGGCGAGGATTACTTGCACTCAAGACGGCACTTGGACTCGTACAACGCCAACTTGCCGGCGTGAGTATGGGTCGAATGAGAAAGACCCATTGAACAATGAGCTAGCAATGAGCTGAATTATTTTTAAATGGAAGTAGTCTCAGACGAACACTAAGTGCTGTGTTTAAATGGCTTCATAATGGCTTCATGGTAAAGCCTTAGACTTAGAGCGTATAAGGTTGCTGATTGGAATATTCTGCTGGTCTAGCTCAAATTATCGTTTGCTGTAGCACCTCAAGTTCAATGTGTGTTTCCGGTAGGAGAACTTGGGATGATGCTTTATATCTCTCAAATAGCCATTTATTTCCTCCGAAGTGTCAAATTTGTCATGTCACAGTTCAAAAGAAGGAATGAGAAAGAAGGTGTCAGGGTTGCTGACCATCTGGAAAGCAGGATTTTGGACATTATTATCATTATTATTATTATTATTATTATTATTATTATTATTATTATTATTATTATTATTATTATTATTATTATTATTATATTCACATACACAGATGCTCAAGGACGCAGAGAAAAGAGGGGTAGAGCAAGCTGTCGACTGTCACCTACAGGGGCACAACGCCTGCCTGCGCTTTCGGGAGAATGGAAATTAGAGGTAGTGGAAAGGAAGATAGGAGGAGAAAATAAGGAAAAGAGGTAGGAAAGTAAACAAAAAAACGAAGACTTGGACAAAAATAAGTAAAAACACGAAAAAGAAACGTGTATAAACGGGTGGCCACATCGGTTTGGTCCTTAAGAGTGAGCAGAGCTCGATGGATCTGGTCCTTTCATAAAACACACCCTCTCGGAAAGAGGCAGTCGTCCATGGTCGAGCACTTAAATGCCAGGAAATTAGATTCCCTAATCAGCAAAGCCCGCTGCGTAACGGATGCGGGACAGTGTAATAATATACGCCCAAGTGTTTCACAAAAGCCGCAAGCTGCGCACAAGGCGCGGTCAACGCGCCCTTGACGGCCTAAACGTTCGCGCACCTATACAGAGCCGCCTCTTAGTTAATGTAACAGGGCTCTGGAACGACGAGGCAAGCGGCGACCACGAACACGTGAGGGAACTATCCGTTCGCGACACGCTGGTCTGAATTTCCGGGGAGTCACAATCATCTTGGTTAAAAGATAAAGCAAGGTGATCAGCGTCTTCATTTCCAGGAATGCCTGCGTGTGAAGGTATTCCACCGGGCAGCTAGGGACACTGCACCTGAAGTAATTTTGTCAGTGGTTTCTCTGATAGTGCATAAAATAGAGCTGTCGGCCTGCTCTCGAATGAGTCTGCTGAGGGTACCACGAGAGTTTGTAAGTGCATAGAATAGGGATGTCGGCCTGCTTTGGAGTGAGTCTGCTAACGGCACCACGAGAGTCTGTAAGGATGACCACCTTCGATGTTAGTAACCCTTCTGTCACGTACTTAAGGGCGACTTCAGTCGCTGCTACTTCCGCAGTCACCGATGACGATGGGTGCGGCATATTAAACAACTGCCTCATGTTTGTCGAAGGGCAAACGAAGGCTGAATAAGCGCCTAGGCCGTCGCTGCATACAGGCGCGTCCATAAATACTATAGCGTAATCTCGAAATTATTTAAATAAGTGCGACTGGGCTAATTATAGAGCCGAAATAGAATGGTCACACTTTCTGCGTATTCCTGGAATTGACCGATGACTGGGAAAGTGCATTTGCTGTGCTCTTTCGATGTTGTCAAAGAGGTTGTTTTCGTCAGAACTGCCAGTAATACCAATAAAAAAGTCGCCATTTTCGCCAAGCGAGAGAGCGGGCGCCGAATCAGCCTATTAGCGAGTGTTTTGCCACCTGGGGTTCAGGGCATACGCTCGGTAAGATGTAACGCTCTCTTTGGTCAGCTTGTAGCCTTATGGGAAACTGGTGTGCTTCGGTGAGTAATGGAATGCATTGAGCCCGCCGAGGTTAAGCCATGCGCCACTCGGAAGGAAACACGATGATCCCGTTCCATTTGAGAGATTAAACCAGGTGGCACACTCAAGACTGGCTGCAGATGATTGGTATACCTGTAGCGCTATCCTCTGGTCAACGCCATGGCCCCTATATTTGAGCACGGACAACGATTTTCACGTCAGAGTGGTAAAAGCAGGGCGCTAAGAAAGGCGATCACTGATGATTACGGTGAGGTAACAAATAACAAAACCAGACAGCGCATATTAATACAATGAAGAAAATGCTTGTGTCGAATCTCTGTGTCCTATTCGGAGCGGTGGCATCAGCTTTCTAACGATGAGATTGGCTGTCGATGGTATCTCTTTCTCTCTGTCGCCATCCTTTCCATAGTCTAGCTGCCGAGGTAAGTAGGTATAACAAACATTACTTTGTAAATGAGGCTCTTGAATTTCATTCCCTAGATATTTCAAATGTTCATATATTTCTAGCTGTTTCGTATATAAGAGTTGCAGCTTTTTTGTAACCACTTTTCAGGACATCGTGCACGCTTCATTGTTCTGAATGTTTTTTATCTAACGCAGCGGACAGCTATTGCGACGATTTCGACGTCGTGAACGGTGAAGTTTCCGGCGAACGGTCTGGGGGCGAGTACTTCACACCTGGAGACAGTGCCTTCATCAAATGTGCACCAGGATACCGCGTCAAGGGAGCAGATCAACTGAATTGCGAAGAGGAGGGATTTTGGGACTACGACGTGCCCACTTGCGTTGGTGAGCTTGCCTGCTTTTGCTTTTTTTTGCTTACGCTTGATCGTTAGCAAGCTTCGCAAGATATTGATGAATGCCTTGGCGCTCCGCTTTTGGGACGCACCAACCGGCAAGATTCGGGCATTGCGCTCTTTGGTTTTACCGAGCTGGAAAAAAAATGGGCTGCACAGAATACGGCGGTAGATATTTGTTTCCACAAATGATACCCGCTTTGGTGATGTAAGCGTTTTTCTGAATATTCGCACATGTTGTTTGTTTCGGGGAACGCTTGCGTCGCCTCTATACTGAAATAGCGTGCTTCAAGTGGTTGCCGGAGAAGGTGCATGCATCAAACATTGCCGCGCAGCTCTTGGCATCAAACTGACGCCTTTCGGCTCACAGAGAACGCTCAGCGCGCCTTGGCAACTGACTGCTAGAACGCTGCCACTGCAATCACCTTTCATTCAAAACCTTTCCTGACGCTAAAAACTATATTGAAGGAGCACGTCCTCTGTGTTCCTTGGGGAACACTTTCAAGTTCTTTCAGAGGGCCACATGGCTACTTTAAAGGAAAAGGAGCTGACGGAAACCTCAATCAGTCTAGAATCACTACAGATCTGTTATCACTACAGAAACTGCTGCAATTTGCATGTAAGTTACTTCAGGTGTTTCTGGTATCCAGAAACACCATAGGCGTGCGCACGAGGGTTTTTATGCACAAAAGTGCACAAGAGCCCTCGTGCGCACGCCTATGAATGTGAGTAGTGTGCTTGTTGAAAGTCAATTTATCTTCATTAGTCCAGCCGTCTTACGGGACAATTGCGGAGCTATGTTCAACTTTCGGCGCGTTTGTGTCATCAAAAACAATAACACTCTTTGTTTTCCTGTCACAGATGCAGGTCGATCACGGCAT
>JALIZH010023132.1:0-19012 GCA_030522465.1 Rhipicephalus appendiculatus
GACCCCTCTTTTATACATGTTAGTCACACGTGTATCACTCACTTTATCGAGCCACGTTGGCTATCTTGTGAAGTCACATTGACTGTCTTTGAAAGAGTCGTGGGACGCGTGACTTTCCAAAAGAGACTCGATGTAAATATGAAAAGAGAGGGCTAGATGCGTGATTCTCACATGTGTAAAAGAAGAGTCAAAGGATATCTCTTTTTCTTAGAGTGTATGATGTCCTTTGCTTCCGTTGCCTCCATTGATTTTTCGAATACAATTTTTAGCTGCTCGTCAGCGCTCGTCTTTCTGCTTTCTGTTTCGTCTGTTTTCGTTGCGTTGCACTGCAATAAACATGCAGATTTAATTTTCCAATCCTGCCTATGTGCCTAGCCTATCCTCTAGGGACTGGATGCTCAGAAGGCTTTGCCGGAACAAAGGATTCATGGACACTGGCCGAGTCCATCCTCAGCCCAGAAGGCTTTGAAAGCGTTATTACGTTTTTTTGCGCGCAACTGGTCTTAGCGACAGACTTTAAGTAGTGCCGTACTCTGTTTTCCTTTATTTTTCATTCTCTTGCTGTTCTTTTTTTTTCCTTGTAACATCTCCTTTCTATCATATTTTACTCTTACCCCCTTCCCCAGCACAGGGTAGCCAGCTGGTCTAAGAACTGGCTAACCTCCCTGTCCTTCCACTAGTTTCATCCTTCCTCCTCCTTTGTTTTTGCCTTTATTGAGTTTTCAGCGTATGAGTATTGATTTCGTTTAAATAATATTTAAGAAAAATTTATAGCTTTGGGAGCTTCCGGTTGGCTCTGCAGGCAATGAGCCCTGCGTTTGACTTCGATCACCTTTGATATACAGGAAGCTTCCGTTTCTATAGACATCTAGGCGTGAAAAAGCAAAGACAAATAGACACTGTAGGACAGGATTGCCACCACGCTGTTTCCACACAATACATTAACTTTGTATACTTCAGTACGTATTGTGCAGCTATTCAAGGGGCGCGTTATTGGATCCGCTGTACAAGAGATTAATTAAGCTCAGACCTTATTCCTCCCTTTCGTGACAATCATATTGATCTTGGTGCCAAACATTCAGCACATATTTTAATTACTCTTTATATCAATGATAACATGCAGACGCTCGTAGTCACGTGCCGCTAGTTAAACGGTTAAGCTCTTCAAATGCTTCACCCGTTTTTTTTATTTTATAATTTTATTTAATGGCTCATCTTGAAGTACTTCTATTCGCTTCGTTAAACTTGCAGTCGCATGTTCTCTTCATATAACTTACTTAATTCTATGGACTGCCTTCGAGGAATATTGTATTTCGAAGCTCTTGTAAAGAAAATCTTATTTTTGTTATTTATTGTCCTCACATCATTGCTCTTTTCAAATAACAGCCGCCCATCTTCCGTTTTTTTGCTGAAATCCATCAGCGTCATTTTTCGGCAACATTCAAAGCCCGACTCAATGCCACTATTGCTGCACTCTAACGTTGGGGCTCACTTCAGCTAACAAGGCTCTTTTCTGCCGAGAAACAACGTCCTACAGCGATTGCTTAGAAGCCTTGGTAAAGGTCAGCCCGACGCATGGAAGAATGTGCATCCCTATTAGCCCTAATGCACAGAACAGTTTAGTGGTACGCGAGACTTAACCTTACGGATCAGGGTTACTAGACCATAATAAATGTCAGTGCAGATATCCTGCATTTTCTGTCCCTGTAACAAACTCAGAAGAAAGTCTTATAATTACTGCTGCCGCGTTCGGGCTCAAATGTCGCAGGAATATCGAATAACAAGCGGCAAACCCCTGGTTGCGGTAGGGTAGATTTGAAAGGATGCCAGAGCTGAAGCTGAAAAGTTGCCAAAGTAGACAGGCCACCTATTTTTAGCGCCAATTTGTAGTCCAAATAGAATAAAAGTGATATTATCCACGTAATGTCTGTTATTCAACAATAAATGTATGTCATTTTAAATATGCAAACACATAGTAATTACATCACAATAATTCGCGCTCCTTGATAGTCACATGAATGTTGGAAAAAATTAACTAATTAGTATAAATTTATTGGGTCGGCATGCAGTTTGTCTGGAGTAGCTGAACTTTTTGCCAAAGTAATTTTAGGCCAACAACTTAGTAAAAACATGAAGTGTTGAAGCTGTTTTTTTTTTCTGTAAGCCGACGACTAGTACATGTAATATAGTACCAGTCGAGTTGCAAGTTACGAAGTCTGGTTGAAGAAGAATAGTCCTCTTGCTTTCATGTTCGCAGTAGAACATGAACTATGCTTCAGCATTAGAGACTGGGGCGTAACGTCGCCATAGATGGTGATCAGTGTCAGTAGCCTGCTAGCTAAGCTTTGCCAGATGCGCGCAACTTTGTAACTTGCCTTTGCAATCGCGCCGCGCGTTATGGGCCTCGACACTACAATTCGCTAGTTAGTCTCAATGCGCACAAGCCCATTGGCCAGATCAGCGGATTGGCGTGCATAGGTGAACTGGGATTCGGAGCTCATTTTTTTAACTGTGCTTGTTAATTCACGTGCAAACAATAGGGAAAAAAGTCACAGTTTCACCGCAAGGGTGAAGCAGTGAATGCGATAGCAACAAATTCTAATGTTAATCGAAGTGAGGCTGGCAGCTAACTCTTTTGGATCCGATCTCACGCAACTCTACAAAATGCTGGTTTAAGAGCATACGGCCGCTCCAGGGACACTGTTCACACGATGTCCTCTCGTTGAGAGCGGAGCACGTAGGAGCCAGCCGCCCGCTGTCGGCTGCTGAGATTGCGAGATAACACGTGCGCGAGCGACGACCGCGCTCGCAAAACCAAAGGTCGCAGTGGCTGCATGAGGGACCCCCCCCTCACGTCTTTCGGCGCTTGTTAAAGACGCGCGGGGCGTTTCCTCTCCTTGAGCATTCCCCGGCTCGTTGAACAGGCGGGGGGATCTTATCGCATACGCCTCGGAGCGACGGAGGTGGGCCGGCTCGTTTGATGTCCGCTTCAGCGGCGTTTGTCGCCCCCGCTTACGCACTGTTACCCGCGGGTATTTTTCTTCGTGGTTTTTACTTATATATATATACATATACATATACGGGACATGACGGCAAAAATCAGCCGAGAGTGTCCATATAATTGCTATCGCAATAAAAAAACGCCAGGCCTGCGCGGGACACGCAGCACAGTCACAGCGAAACCTGGAGAGAGTAAAACGTCTTTATTGATGTTTCAATGGCGAAGGAAAGCGTGGGAGGAACCCCCTAGTCCGGGGTCCCTAAGATGACTCCAGCGACGAGTCGGGCCCGCTGTATTACGGCTCGGAGGACCTCGGGAGGTCCGTCGCGGAGAGTATCATCCCACAGCTCCTCGTTACGTAAAGGGTGAAGGAAGACTGGTAAGGGGGGGGAAGATGCTTGCAGTGCACTCAATTGTGACATGGAAGGTCGTCGGCGAGTTACC
This sequence comes from Rhipicephalus appendiculatus, assembly GCA_030522465.1. Taxonomy (NCBI): domain Eukaryota; kingdom Metazoa; phylum Arthropoda; class Arachnida; order Ixodida; family Ixodidae; genus Rhipicephalus; species Rhipicephalus appendiculatus. The sequence continues at coordinate 3,446 of JALIZH010023132.1, forward strand.
GCAGCCGGGGCAACGGTCTGCATAGCAGTGCGGGTAGAATTTACTGAGAGTTGCAAGATTTGGGAACGTGTTGGTCTGCAGCTGGCGAAACGCTACTGCCTCCTCTCGCGAGAAAGATGGCGGTGGCGCGCTGTAAGTGCGACGGTCGTGCGTATAGTAACGAAGAATGTCTTTGTAAGTGAGAAGAGGATCCCCCCCACCCTGAACTCGTCGCCTCGCCGTGCCGGGCAGCCCGGAGGGGAAATTTCGCGGGCGACAGCGTGTGCTCGTTCATTGCCCGGCAGAGAGGCATGACCAGGAGTCCAGAGTAAGTGGATACGAAAATTAGCGCTTAATTCAGTGTGCGGAATCTGGTTGAGAATTTGGTGTGCCGCTCTTGGGACGCCATGCCCTGACAGAAATGCCCGACATGCCTGTTGCGAGTCTGTCAATATATACGCCTCCCCTCGAACACGGACGGCGTGTCGAATCGCAAGAGCAACACCAAGAATTTCACCATAAGCGGCATTCGTCCCACGCATAGCAGCACAGTCCTGCAGGGAGTCGGTGCCATCCAACACTACCGATGTGTAACCCTCGTTAGTGCGTGCGGTGTCAGTGTACAGAGTATGCGATTCTTCGATGTCTTCAAGCATGCGGCTAAGGTATCGTACTCGGGATTTTCGCCGTCCCTTGTCATGTACGGGGTGCATGTGACGTGGTAAGGGATGAATACTTAGCATTTTCCGTATCGCAGGCGCTAATGTAGTGGGACGGGTTTCAAGCTGAAGCGGTGGGACGGAATATCCTAGCCGTGAGAGGAGATGGCGGCCAGTAGGGGGTGAGTAGGAGGCGTTGGCGCTGACTGACCCAGTCCGCCTCTAGCAGCTCGGCGAGTGTGTTGTGTGTCCCCAAACTAAGAAGACGACGCGTGGGAGTGTAGGTCGGAAGGCCGTGGGCCAGCTTAGTAGCTTTCCGAATCATTGCATCTATTCGCAGTTGTTGCGATTGGGTCAGCCGCTGGAAGGGCAGGTGATATGTCAGCCGGCTGATCACGCAGGCCTCCACCAAGCGCAGCAGGTCTCCTTCTCGAAGCCCGGAACGCCTGTTTGAGACCCGGCGGATCATTGACAGAATTTGGTCAATTTGTCGGGATAAAAGGCCAACGGTGTAGTTAGCTTTGCCATCCGCTTGAACGTGTAGTCCAAGAATGCGGGCACGATGGACTCGTGGTATGGGTATGCCATCCACATGCACGATGATAGGGGGAGGAGGGGTAGTGCTGCGGGGGCGAAGGACTATAAGCTCTGATTTTTTGCGGAGCGCATCTCAAGCCTCCTTTTTTAGCGTACTCAGTGACAGCGTCAACCGCTTCCTGCAGTCTGTCCTGGATGTCTCCGTCAGAACCCCGTGTCGACCATATAGTGATGTCATCCGCATAAATAGCGTGGGCGACATCGGGGATCTGGTCGAGTAGTGGGGGGAGCCTTGCAATCGCGATATTAAATAATGTAGGTGAAAGAACTGAGCCCTGTGGTGTCCCACGTCCTGTAAGGCGGATCGTGCCCGACCGATGTGGTCCCATTCCCACAGTGACAGTGCGATCACGAAGAAATGAGCGGATGTAGTTATACATTCGAGCTCCACAGTGCGATTCCGCAAGGTTGCAAAGGATGAGGTCGTGTTCAACATTATCGAATGCCCCCTTGAGGTCTAAAGCAATGAGGGCTCTCGTTTGGGCGCGAGACGGAGGCCCCTAGGACTTCCTGCCGTAGTTGTAACAACACATCTTTGGCTGACAGATGAGCCCGGTATCCGAATTGAGAGTGCGCGAAGAAAGATTGCTGTTCTAAGAAGGGCTGCAGGCGCCGTAAGAGTACGTGCTCCATGAGCTTGCCAATACAGGAGGTGAGGGAGATGGGACGCAAGTTTTCTACCTGAACAGGTTTGCCCGTCTTAGGAATCATTGAGATTTCGGCGTGTCGCCATGCTTGGGAAGCTTACCTTGGCGCCAGCATTCATTGAAGATACTGGTTAGGTGGGTGATATCCGCATCACTTAGGTTGCGGAGTGTGGCGTACCGAATGTGGTCTGCTCCCGGTGCTGTGTTACGGCGTAGATCTTGTAAAACTACGCGTACCTCCTCAACCGTGATATCTGCATCTAACAATTCATTCGTCTCGCCTACATAGGGATAGTCGGGGTAGTGAGGTGTCGGGCCTGTCGGTATGAAGTGTTTTTCTAGTTCTTTGAGTAGTTTCGAGGGGTCATCTCGATACTCGTGCATTAGGGTGTGTAGCTGCTGAAATGTCTTCGTCTTCGTGGTGGTGGGGTCTGTGAGCGATCGAAGAATCGACCAAGTTTTTCCTGTGCCTAAGGTTCCTGAAAGCCGGTTGCAGAATCCTCGCCAGTTATTTCTGGTAAGGGTCTCTGCATATTCTTGAGATTCCCGCGTAATTTGGTCTATTCTTTTCCGAAGTTTACGATTGAGACGTTGGCGTTTCCATCGCCGTGTGAGCCCCCCTCCGCGCGTCCCAAAGATGAAGTAAATGTGGGTCAATGTCCGGCGTTTCGGTTGTGGTACTCAGTGTGCGCGTGGTGGCCTCTAGATCTTCAGTGACAGAGTCAAGCCATAGCTCATACCCTTGCCCTTCAGGTGGTTCCCGGCGACGTTCCCTGAATTTTAGCCAGTCCGTAATGCGTAACTTCCGCTCGGGCCTGCGCACACCATGCAGTGGTAGGATGGTTGCCACAATATAGTGGTCACTACCAAGGTGTTCCTCTAAAGGACCATGGGCTACGACTGGGCCGGTATTGCGCACGAAGGTGAGGTCAGGGCAGGTGTCACGCGATATACTGTTGCCTATTCGAGTGGGGCGCTCTGGGTCAGTCAGCAGGGTGTACCTCATGTTACAAATGTCGTTCCATAAGCGTGTCCCCCTTGGCCTGCGATTTGACGTAACCCCAAACTGGATGCGGGGCGTTAAAATCCCCGCACACCACACAAACCCGTCCAAAATTCCCAAATTCCGTTAGGAGGTGATGAAAGCAGTGCGTACGCGAACGGGGGGGAGCTGTACACATTGAGTATGAACAGGCTTGTGCTGCGTGAGCCCTGCGTAATTATTTCGATAATTTGGTGAGGGATGTCACTACTAGTGGCATGCACGCGAGACGTGACATGTTTCGAAACTAGGGCTCCCACAAGAGGAGAGGCGCCCAAGAGCGTGTTGTAGCCGGATAAAGAAGGCGTGCAATTTGGTTCCTGTAGGAGGATTACATCGGGAGGGTGTGTGGCTGTGGCTACGTACTGTTGCAGGGGAACTCCGCTTCTGGCGGAATCCCCTGCAATTCCACTGCCACACCACTAGCTGCGGCGCGTCACGCGGCGCCATCTTCATCGCGGGAGGAAACAGAAGGGCGTGTGTAGGGGTGGGGGGCGCCGTGTACTTGCGTTCGAGGTTGACGGACGAGACGTTTGGTCGAGTGGCATATTTGCGTTGTGGTTGTTCGTCTCGATACTTTGCATGGTGGCGTTACGTGAGAGCGTACGTTCGATACACGACTGGACTTGCTCCATAATCTCTATTTGAAGGGTTTCCATCCGCCGTTCTATCCTGTCCAGTGCAGCCTGCATACCTGCGCCCATGTCTGCCACCAACGCGTCCATCTGCTTTTGCAGGTGTTCGCAACGCGCCTCCATGTCACGACGTAGACGTGCTATTTCCGCTAGAGGATCAGGGGTCGACGATGTAGTGGTATGAGGAGAGGAGTTGGAGAGCGATTGGGGGGGTGGAGTAAGCTGTGGGGGACCCTCTACCCAACCTACCTCCCGAGGTGCCACCGCCTTGGTTGTGTGCTGCTCCGGGGCCCGTTGCTTCTCAAAGGGGGCGTGGACCTCCTTGCCATGGACTTTGCTCTGCAAAGCCTTCTTGTAGGGTTGTTGCGGAGATGGGGAAGGAGCGCGCTTCTCTGGTAGGTGCCTTGATTCCTCGCAGGAGCGGGTCCGGGACTTGGAGCGGGTCCGGGACTTGGAGCGTGTCCGGGACTTGGAGCGGGTCTGGGACTTGGAGCGGGTCTGGGACTCAGAGCGGGTCTTGGACATGGAGCGGGTCCGGGACTTGCCACGCGATCTCGAACGGCTCTTCGATCGTAATGGTTCTTTCTGCCTTGTCGGGGGGGCGGGATTGTCGGGTCTCAGCTGGCTTGTTTGAAACGGTAGGGTCAATGGAGGGCTGGAGTTCGCGCAGCTCCTTCTCGAGGGCTTTTCGCACCCATACCTTGTTGACAGCCTGCCTCTCCCGTCGAGGACAGTTTGGATCTGTTGTAGGGTGGGCTCCATCACACGATTTGCAGTGTGGAGTGCACGGATGCAATGGGGTGGGGTTATCGGTGCCGCACGTCGGGCATATGACCACGTGTGGTGTAGGGCAATGGTCATCCCGATGGCCGAGCTTGTGGCATATCTTACAAACCAGTTGGCGGGGGCGATGGGGGTAACAACGCAGTTCTGCACCGTAGAGGCGCACGTAGCGAGGTACCTTTAACCCTTCGAAAGTGACCAACGCAATGTTGGTCTGACCCATCATGCGCGCTTGAAGTATCTGTGTTTCAGGAGCCACAAGTTCATCTACCAGCGTGGAAGACGACGTACCGGGCACTATGCCAGGAACAATACCCTTGCAGGAGTTGTCTGGGGCTGCAAAGTACGTTGTGATGGGATAAACTTGCTCACCAAGTCTCAGCTCCCGCACCTTGTATAACGCGTCGGCCACATGCGACTGGGGCGTGCTGATGATCGCTAGGTTTTGCTGAGGTCGCAGTCGGAATATAATGTCCTGGCGGTCTTTCGTGGTCAAGCGAGCAGCACTCCAGAGAGCGCCGGCAAGTTCAGGGCGCGGCCACTTATCCAGGCAAAGTCCGCCATGTGGGCGCAGGATGATCTTTTCGTCGTGTAAAGGAAGTCGAGGCAGGTGCTGATGCCCACTGTGCTTGCCTACGTTGCGATGAGAGACGCCAGGAATGTTCTCCGATGGTTCCGTCTCCTTGTGGGCGTTCATTTTGCGGGCGCGTCGCTTGTTCATAACTGTCTTCCAACAGCCACCTGCGTCGTCGTCATCGGTTTGGTCATCGTGAAAGTTAGAGGCGGCATCTTCCTCCATTCTTTCCCCAGTCAGAATGTCCTTTTGTTGTTTGGAGGGAGAACTGGTGACAGCGGGATTAGATGTCAACCCCGTGGTGAGAATCTCGGGTGTCAGCGTTGCTGCCGCGCAACGCCCGGCGGCGTTCTCCGTCGCCGATCGCGACTCTTTGTCAATGGGAAACGGCTTCACGGTAGATAAATGCTCCATCGAAAGAGAGCGGTGCATTGGCCGAGAGCCCTTTGCACTCATGGCTGCTTGGGTCCCGTAGTTAATGATGGGGAAACCACGCCGAGGCACCTATGGCTGCGGCAGAAGCAGCCGGGTGTGGGCCGCCTCAGAGCTTCGGACTCCCACGGTGCGACGAACGATCAACTCACTGCGACGAGCTTGGTGTCGGCGTGTTCACGGCCACTTGCTGAGTTGAAAGGTGCCACCGAACAGGCGAAAACTCTCACAGTCGAAAAATACGCATGATTGAGGCGAAGAAACGGGGGAGCGTCGCACGAGACGCCGCGGCGTCTCCCGCCTAACACAGGAGCTCCGAAGAACACGTCCGTTCTCCACGAACGCTAGAGTAGGAATCTCGCGAAACCTGGAAGCGCGGCATTTCTAGACCCCGTTGTAAACTCTCGTGGGGCAGCTAATAGAAGTACACTTGCAAGATAGCTGCTACACCATCAATCATCATAAGTTTTCTGAAGTGGGAAAGCACCTACTATGCCATTATTTGTTATTATTTATTATTGTGTTAGTTTGCCCTACGGCATCAATACTCTTAATATGCGGCGAAGCCAGGTACCCGCTACGCACCTGTACGTCATTATGTGCAATTTGTTGATGTTCTGGCTGATGACAATGACGAATTGTGGCCGAGCCATTTTTTGAAGAATTGGAAGGTTTAAACGAGCAACTCCTCATGAAATTCCCATTGTGCGACTTATTTAACTCTTCTGCCACGCTATAATATCTGTTTACTTGATTCCTTGCCTGACATAAAGCCTGCATATGCTCTTCTTGCGATGCAGCCTCAAGCAACGGCGTGGTTTTGTTGCAAAATACCCGCTGACATCAAAGCGTCCGGGTTCAAATGCCATCCGATTTTGGATATTTGTTTCTCACTTCGCGCGATAGCGGTTACAGACACCACCGGTGGTGGCGGCACACAAATACGCTATTCAAATCGGCTGTACTTGTGATCTCACACTAGCTTTCGCTATAAAATGCCTAGGAGTTTAAACTGGCCAGAAAGTTGCCATAGAAACGAGTTGACATTTCCTGCGCTAGGCGGGTACCTAAGATAGCTCATTTGTAGTAGTTCTTAAGAATCGCGACCGCCTCAGGCGCGAAAATATGGGAGCCATTCAAATGCATTAAATAAAAGCCGAGTTAGCTCGTCCTAATTGTGTTACGAATCTAGAAATGGAGCACGTTTACTTCTAAGAAGTGCCTGTCCAGTACTCGTTTCTCAAGTCGTTCACCATTTGTTCATGCTAGCAATGGCAACAAATGAAAAGAAACAGCCTCACTCGTTTACGTCCCATTGAAATGCAACGCTTCCAGTCTTTCGCTTTTCTTCAGCGAAGAAAAGCCCTTTCATCAGCGGCCGTAATGAATGTACGTTGTTTCTTTAAAGCGCAAAGTCCGCATCACGGAAACATTCATTGCAACTCTTCTCTGGAATCTACGCAACTCCACTGCTGGACACAGTAAGATTTTTCTCATTTGCGCACAAAGTTAAAGGGGAGCTCTAATAGTATTTGTCTTCTTTAAAAAGCTCGCGGCAGACCTGGTTGCATTGTTAAAGCCTTGTTATACGTGGTTTAACAAATGATATTAACTAACACGCACATACTAAGCTTTAAAATTGTTGTGCGCCCAAGTTTTAACCTCCTTTTAAAGCGGTTATGCTAAGTACGAGTTCCGCTACACAAAAACTAGCAGTTGTTCCGTGTACGAATACAGCCGATGAGTGAAGCTCCTTAGAAATGCGACGCACGCGGCGTTCGGCACGCACGGCGTTTCATTGTCCAGGCAACAGACCAACCACTGGGCAGACGACAGGGTGAAGCGATGGTTTCGCGTTCGCCGGTTTGAGGGGGAGAGGGCAGAGTCGAAGAATGAGGGAGAGGGAGTCCAATCTGCCTCCGTTTCGCATGCGTTCGTATTCTCGCGCTTTGCGCATCGTGCAGATGCCATCCGCGTTCCAGCGCTCATAAAGCTCATTTATCATCCCGCGTGAGGGGGAGATGCCACGGCTGGCACCGTGCCAGGGAGCTTCAACGGCGACGGCAGGGTGCCGGCATAAGGAGCTTTGCTCCTAAAAATGCGACGGTCACTGACGTATGCTGCGCTAGCGTCAAACTGGATGCTCGTTAGCGCGCGTGCTGGACAAGGACACGAGGCTGAGAAATGAAGTTAGCTGTTAAGGACCCTGACGACACAGAATGACAATAGACCTAAACATAAAAAACAGCCAACCTAATCGGTAATGCAGTGGAATAATATCAATATTCTGGCTAACCCGCTGACTACCTTGACGGTAGAGATACCTCGTGACGTGTTTACCGATTTTAAATTCAATTATATATCTAATGGAAATGACTAAGTGATAACAAAATGCATGACGTAAAACGTTCTGTAAATAAATATATCTAATGGAAATGACTAAGTGACAACAAAGTACAAAGCGTGTTTTACGTTCTGTACTTATGTTGTCACTATTGGTGACAACAAAAGTACAGAATGTAAAACACGCTATACACAGGCAAAAGAGGCCAGCTGTATCCTAACCATGCGATGATAATGGGCCGACATTGGTGTTACTTTATCTTATTTACTAAAATGGTTCATTTTACAATCTTCTTCCGGTGTCCGCCACGGTGGATCAGTGGCTACGGTGCTCGGCTGCTGACCCGAAGGTCGCGGGTTCGATCCCGGCCGTGGCGGTCGCATTTCGATGGAGGCGAAATGGTAGAGGCCCGTGTGCTGTGCGATGTCAGTGCACGTTAAAGAACACCAGATGGTCAAAATTTCCGGAGCCCTCCACTACGGCGTCTCTCATAATCATATCGTGGTTTGGGGACGTAAAACCCCAGATATTATTATTATTACAATGTTCCGGTCCCGTGTTCTTTTTAATAACACAGAAATTGAGATGGGACCATCAATAAAATCTATGAGAGTCTATTTCAGTGAAGACATGCGATTACCACGTAAACTAACTAATTAGTAAATTATCCGAAACAATTAGTGTTATGCGCCGCCTGTCTCTTGAATACCCTACAAGCATCAATATGCTTCTTTACAATGCTCCTTTCATACCAACACTTAAGTTATGGATTGCTAGTTTGGGGTACTACCACAAACGAAAACATGAGCAAGCTCGCAGTATTACAAAAACGTGTGGTTAAGTTTAGTATGTAAGGTTCCACATCTCTCACACATCAGTGACCACTTTATAAAACACAGCATTATCCCGGTAAATTTTCACCTGAAACTATAAGCTGTGTCGCCCTAGTTTAATCTAGTTTAATAATAAAAAAGAGCAATGCTCTACCAACTGTCGCACGACTACTCGGCACCACTTAATGATGTACAAAACACGGAAACCAAGAAATTAAAAACTGAAAATTATAACATTAATTAAATAAACACTGCTGTTCATGCTACCAACATTGCTAAATACAATGAGTAAAAACAGGCTGTTTAAGATTAAACAATTTTCATTTAAAGAACTAAGAAGAATGTTTCTCAACACATCCTTGCCATAAATATGCCTTGAATACATCATCGTGTTTCTGTTTTCGTTTTGCTCCATTGCACGTAAAAGGAAATTATTTCAGAGTTCCTTTACGAGGTTTTCGCAAGCGCGCTTTTTTCTTCTAGATGAGCCGTGTGCAATATATTGTATGTGCATTTTTTTCTAACCACGGTTCGGGCTAACATGCGTGTAGGCAGGCCACGGCACCGTCAAGCTGATCGATTAGCCTTTTTTTCTTGGTCTCCCACAATATTTGTAAATTGTTGGAAAGAACCGAAGCAAAAAAAAAGAAAAAAAAATGAAGGCGACGGCAAATTCTGACGTCAAATATTTGTGTTTGTTGTTCTTTTAGTCTGACTTGCTTTGTGAATGCCAAACCCGGTATCTAGGTAGCGCGATGCAGGCTACGAAGAAAAATGGCGCACCTGGGAAATTCCCCGTATATATGTTCTTCCGGATGCGCCGTATACGATAATACGACCGGCGAAGATAGGAAACTTTTGTATTGGTAATCTCTCTACAGAGACGGGAAGCTGTCCACTGTTCGCCTTATCAAGCACAGACTTGTTTTGCTTTCTTGCTGATTCTTTGTGGTTCTTCTGTAGGATGCTGACAAGCTTTCAATGTTCTGAGCTGTGCCCCACATCCTTTTGTCTGCATCTCTGGAGATTTGCACCAGTTTCGACAATGACGCCATGTGCGTACGTAGAGAACATTTGTTTATGTGATACCTTGCTAGCGTGGACTGCGAAATGAGGGTGGTGTTTATCTACACAGTTTCCTAAAGGCGCTTTTGCACGTCAAGTCTATCAAAGCACGTCGAAAGGTAAGGTATCATCCATCTCTCTCTCTGGATATATATATATATATATATATATATATATATATATATATATATATAGATATATATACCAAGCACGTAAGAAAAATTGTTCCGGAAAGGACCGACGTTTCGGCCGCGGGACCGGCCTTCGTCTGAGCGACTCCGACGAAGGCCGGTCCCGCGGCCGAAACGTCAGTCCTTTCCGGAACAATTTTTCCTACGTATCTGATATATTCTCTTTTTTGAACTCTTACTTCCGGGGCGTTATGATAGCACTTCATTGTTAAAGTATATATATATATATATATATATATATATATATATATATATATATATATATATATATATATATATATATATATATATATATATAGATACGTTCACCACGAGCGAACGTGCTGCGTGTTGGCACGTTAGTTCGCAGCAAGTATGGGGCGGCCAGCTGTTGTGAAAATGCCGGAGGAGCAGCGCGCTCATAGAGCAGGGCGACAGCACAGACGTGACTGCACCGGGCAGGGCAGCTTCGCTGGTCATCCACCTTAATGTGGCGGAATGACTCGAACTTTCTTGCGCGTTGCTTTTATGTTGAAGTGACAAAATAGTCTGACCAATTTTGAAAAGTCTTGTCATCGCAGGTATTAGTAAGAATGTTCAGCCTCTCCCTTTCATAGACAACAGTCACTGTTTATGTTTCTTCACATTTCGTTAAGTTTCTTTCTTTAAGTGTATCACCCGTTCGTTCGTGGCTTTCGATCTTGTAGTACAAACTACTGAAATGAACCTGTCTGCAAGACCCTGAGTTGTTCCAATAAGATGCACGTTAAATTCAAGCTTTTCGTGTGAAACGAACACACTGACGTTCCTAAAAAAGTCAATGCTGCAGTAGGGTTTGACTCCTGTTTCCTTTCGACCTCACACTACCCGCTGATCTGAAAATAAATCCTGGGCTTCACTCGCAACACCTGACACGCATCATCTCCCTCTACTGGCTGTCTCCCCGTAGTGGACTGAGGGACTTCACATTCTCGAAAGTATTTGCCCCGTGGCTGCAGGACGTCGATAAAAGCGTAAACCAAATGAAATGGTGAACCTTTCAGTACACTTACAGTTTGGGAAACATTTTAAAGAGGTAAGAGCAATATTTTGTTTTCTTTCCTGAAGCCCAGATTGAAAGTGGCAGGCTTGCAGAGTAGCCTTCCTGAGCGGACATAAATTTTCGTCGTGAAAGCACAGCAAGCACCTATGCTGAAAACGCAGCTCTTTGTCCTTCTATTGAACGTCACTTTTCGAGAATGAGAAAAAAGTCATAAAAAAGAAGAGCTAGCCTGAAAGGCAAGATTGCCGAGCCTCCGAAGGCAATACTGAAAGAAAAAGCAACTTTATTTTCATCGTGCATGGAGTGTCATCGACATACGCGGCGCGTTTCCGGTGGCCGGTTTTCAACAAAAAATTTCAGGAGTTGCTGCTTCTTATCCTACACATCCTTGGCGCAAGAGAGCTAGAATGCTGTGATTCGCTCTGGAGGGAAAATGTCACCGATACTCTATTCCGTAATACGCAAGGAAGTTCACGATGCTAAGTTCAAAGGAAAATATATTGTGGTGAAGTCGATGCTGTTTACGACGGCACCGTGGCTTAAAGGTTTCGCTCTAAAGGTCAGGATGCCAACACACGCGAGTTCATTGTGTCAGTCCGCATTTAAATCGATACGCTCTCTAGCGATTGTGCTCATCATATATATTGCAGTATATGAAACTATAGTTATTTATTCGTGGCTACTTCCAAGCAGCTTTGCTGCAAGAAGTTCTGACGTTTCGTTTTGCAACTTAAAGCTGCAATGCCATTATGATTCGCAGTTTACTAGTGTACCCTGTATTACGTTGTATTTGCAAGGCTTCCTTACCCAATACCAATATTGACGGACGTGAGCTTCTCCCCCTAACCCGCCTCATAAATCCGTTAAACAAAAAAAATGCAGATCCCACGCATTGTGGGAATCGATGTAATGCGAAACAGCCAGCAAAAAGCAAACCACGTCATGACAAGCATGTCATGATTCGCATGTTAGGGCCAGTCATTTATGCTGTTCATAGACTCAACTCGCGCAATACCAATTTTGGTGCATATCAAGCTAGGGAGCCGGCTGCGAACGCACCATGAGCGTGGCATGCAAGTAATACTGTACAGCTGTCATTTTTATGAAAGGGAACACGCGAGCACATGGCCCGTGCGCTCCGGCGGCTGCTTGCAGCGCGTTCAAGCGGGAGCGAGAGCAACCAGAGCTTCTTTTCGCGTCATCTCGTGGCGAGCAAAACAACTAGTGAATGATGATATGGAACCGGCGGCAAGATTTCAACCCCCTCCCTCTTGAAGGCGATTACGCGAGGCCGGGCCCGTCACGGCGATTACGCACGAGGCCAGGCCCGGTCTCTTGCGTAATCGCCTTGAAGGGGGAGGGGGTTGCAATATTGCCGCCTCTTCCATATCACTTGGAAACGAGGAACCCAGCCTTCAAAAAACACGCACACAAGAAGAGAAGTAGACAACCACACACGCTGGGGACTGACAACAGTTTAATGGAAAAACATCTACTCGAAAAGGAAACCCAAAAAACGCGCATGCGCCCTACATGATATCTTGAGTGGGAGGGGGGAGAAGCGGTGAGCATGTGACAATTGATGAGACACAAGCAAGACGCTGATGCGATTTAAAAAACCTTTCAGATAAGAGCGTAGCGTGTGGGACCTTCTAATTACATTTGTCTAAAAACGTCACCTCTTTTCGTGATAGCGAAAGGGAAGGTGTGCTTACACATCGAGCCGGTCCGTGTTTTTGCATTTGATATGCCTCAATGATTTCCCTCTGACATTTCGTGGATCCTTTACCAATAATTCTAGTATCGTTGAAAATGGCTGAACACCCGCACGCTCTGCAATGCGCAGGCGAATTCGCGCCTCCTCCTGAAGTGACTGAAGTCTCATGTTCCTTCAGGCGCGTGTTCACACAGCGCCCCGTCTGCCCTATGTACAACCTACCACATGAAAGTGGTATGCAATATACTACATTTGTGACGCAGTCAACGAATTTTGAGGAGTGTCGAGTTGTACAAGTGTCCTTTGATTTTCTTTGTTCAATGTTGGCACAAAGGCGTGACAACTTGCATGGCGCCGAGAACACTACTCGTACACCATGCCTCGAAGCAACTTTCTTGACACTGTGTGAAACCTTATGGATGTACGGAAGCACTTCCACTCGCCTATGGTTCTCATTTTGCCCGGTGCGTGGCATGCCACTTATTTCTTTCTTTAACTTCTTCATTTTAGTTTCAGCTACCGCCTTTAGGACGGTGTCTGGAAAGCCAGCCGCCTTTAGACGCGTCACTTGCTCATTGAAGCTTTGGTCCATGGAATGTTGGCAACTTTTCTTGAGAGCATTGCTAAAGCACAGGTTAGCTAAGCCACGCTTTACAAGCTTAGAATGTGATGTATCGAATGGCAAAAGCTGTTTTTTAGTGCGCGGCGCATACATCCAACAAACGTGGCCCGTGTTCGAAAAGATTAGCTTCAAATCTAAAAACCTGATCTCATTCTCTGATGCCAGTTCCTTGGTGAAATTTAAAACATTACTACATGATTTGAATGAGTCTAAAATGTCACATGATACTTCATCTAGGTCATTAGGGTTCTTCAAGTTTAACAATATCAGGAAATCATCAACATACCTGAAGACCTTAACCACCCTATCGTCAATTATCGAGCTGCACAGGGCATTGTCAAATTTTGAAAGAAAAAATCTGGCACGGAACCGGCGCCACGCTCGACCCTATACAAATTCCTTCCTTTGCACGAACAAAGCATCATCATATTCAATAAAAGTAGACGACAAGTACAAGGTTAAAAGCTGCATAAACGAGTCAACGGGAACGCCACAAGAATTCTGGAACGAAACCGCCCCGTTTTGTTCAATGAGCTCCCGAACAGCAACGAACAAGTCCGCATGAGGCACTGAATAAAAGAGGTCTTCAATGTCTAGCGAGAACGCAGGATTAGCGCATGGCGGTCTTTCACGTAAAAAGTCCACTACACTGTCCGAAGATGTGGTAGCGAAAGGATCTGAAGTGACGAGCGTGTTGAGGGACCGTTGAAGGTACTGTCCCACCTGTTGCTGCCATGTTCCCTTCTCTGTCACAGTGGCTCTGAGCGGACAGTCCACTTTGTGGGTCTTAGCCGCGAAAAACACGATAAGCCTGTCTCCTTTCGCCTTGCGTACCTCCTTGCCTAATTTTTCCAGGTTGATCTCGTTAAGAAGCCTTATGGCCTCCGACTTGACTTTTTGGGGTTTTTGTGTGATTTTCTTGAAATTCTTCTCGACCGCACTTGAAGCTTTTTCTGAAAACAGTCCACGCGGGAGCACCACGAAACCGCCTTCTTTATCAGCCTGTAAGAGCCTGAGGTCATGCTCACGAAAGTAGCGAATGACCGGACGTAAAGAGCGCGTACCGTTGCCACTCAACCTCTCACCTGAGCTCATTAGGGAGTCCACGCCCTCGGAAATGCAGCGTTCCTTTTCTTCCGATGGCGCCTTGTCAGCTATGCGACGTACCGTTGCCAGGAGACCTGACGCAGGCACAGTGGGTTCCAAGCTGAACTTCGGTCCCTTTTCAAGTAACGCGTGAATATCAGGCGGTACGGATGAGTCCTGCAGGTACGTCACAGAACCACCATAACACCTAGTGGATTGCTTGCGCGGCAGGTTCGGTCGCACAGAATTCCAGTGGACTTCTGTGAGCTGTGCTGCCATACGCCGAAGTCGACGGAGTGTGTCCAGTGAGTGGTAGTCCGTTTTTCCACCCAAACAAAGCAGCTTTAGCCAATCCTGCAAATGGCCTAACTCCCGATGAGCTTCCGATTTCAATATTCGACAAATGCGTTTCCAATGGCCGACTGAAGGTTCTAGAGGGCCAAACATATTGAGAACGCTTGGTGGGGGAGTTCCTGTCTTGATGCATCGTGCCAAGAAACGTGCCTTGCAAGACGCTAGAAGACATTCCGTACATCCATAAGGTTTCACACAGTGTCAAGAAAGTTGCTTCGAGGCATGGTGTACGAGTAGTGTTCTCGGCGCCATGCAAGTTGTCACGCCTTTGTGCCAACATTGAACAAAGAAAATCAAAGGACACTTGTACAACTCGACACTCCTCAAAATTCGTTGACTGCGTCACAAATGTAGTATATTGCATACCACTTTCATGTGGTAGGTTGTACATAGGGCAGACGGGGCGCTGTGTGAACACGCGCCTGAAGGAACATGAGACTTCAGCCACTTCAGGAGGAGGCGAGAATTTGCCTGCGCATTGCAGAGCGTGCGGGTGTTCAGCCATTTTCAACGATACTAGAATTATTGGTAAAGGATCCACGAAATGTCAGAGGGAAATCATTGAGGCATATCAAATGCAAAAACACGGACCGGCTCGATGTGTAAGCACACCTTCCCTTTCGCTATCACGAAAAGAGGGGACATTTTTAGACAAATGTAATTAGAAGGTCCCACACGCTACGCTCTTATCTGAAAGGTTTTTTTTAAATCGCATCAGCGTCTTGCTTCTGTCTCATCAATTGTCACATGCTCACCGCTTCTCCCCCTCCCACTCAAGATATCATGTAGGGCGCATGCGCGTTTTTTGGGTTTCCTTTTCGAGTAGATGTTTTTCCATTAAACTGTTGTCAGTCCCCAGCGTGTGTGGTTGTCTACTTCTCTTCTTGTGTGCGTGTTTTTTGAAGGCTGGGTTCCTCGTTTCCAAGCTATGTACCAACAGGCCCAACACCAGACTCTTCCATATCACCATTGACTGGTTGTTTTGC
>JALIZH010023133.1:0-52351 GCA_030522465.1 Rhipicephalus appendiculatus
CCATACAGTCAATTTCGATCACGATAGAGCCTGACCTGGTAGTATTTCTCTACCGTGATTATTTACTGTACGCAAGTTAGAGAAACGAGGCAATCACTGCTGAGAAATTTGATCCCGATTGGACTTAATTGCTATCACCGGTGCACCATGTGGCACCGGTATCATCTGAGTTAGTTTCAAAGTACGGTCAACATCCACGCCGTGGATAGATCAGCCTGTAAACCTAAAGCGGCAGCAATTATGACTGCAGCTTTGCAAAGTTGTACTCTGTCTTGCTGCAGCTTCTAGCACGATTTTTTCTACAAGTCTCTGAGACGCTTTGTACACAGGTGTGTACATCACTTGTTTTAGTCGTGTCGACTAGTGGCTAAGAAAGAACAAGGTAGATTCAAGAGTGGATAAATTGAATTTCCTGAGTAATAAATCTGTTTTCATTTAACTTCATTTTGCAGTGCACTGTTGAATATAGTCACTTAGCTGAAGGCACTACCATGTTCAACATCCCGCTTTCCCCCAAGTCACCGAAAAGGTATAATTTATCTTTGCTCGAAATGAACATGACCGAAGGGAAAATTTAGCACTATATTTCTAGACCAAGATTTCGTTGTATTTATGCTAAAACAACATGAATCACTTTAGGATAAACGCAATTGGAGTTTAATTAAGCTTTGTTACTATTAAGCACATTCATGACAATATTTTTGTTGCAAAATCGAGTCCCTCAATATAATGTGAAACTCTGATGCATTTACGGACAGTACACAGGTCGCGTCTGAAAGGGTAAATGTAGGCGAGTGAAAACACACTTGAATCGAAGTTCAACTCGACTTGCAGCTCGGTTATAACAAGTTCTACCGTGCATTTAGTTCTGCCCTTTTTTCCCACAAAGTTAATATACAGAACACACCCTCAACTGGTGCTCTCTTGGCAGGCACTGATAACACGAAATCGGCAGTTTTTTAGGTCTAGAGTGCTTGAACTCTTCCAAAAAACACCCTCTTTCGAAACAAGCAAGATTAGCGCAAGAATTTTCGGCATCACGTTGCGAGAGATGATGATCAATAACCCAATGTCCTGGTGCGTTGACAGCACAGAGTTAATCTAAAGCTAACCATCGCTAGCATTACAGCACCAAAAGCGCCTTCGCAGCAAAGCTGTCAATTTGAAATCACGGTTTACATATACAAAAAAAAGAGGGGGAGGGGCAGAGAAGGGCGCTGAGCAGCCATCGACGCGCTTTAGTGAAGCAATATTTGTTCGCGGCAATACCCAGTACATCTATCTGAATTTGCTGCAGAGCTTTAGCTTAAATTTTGTGAGGTGTCCGCGCGTGCATGCACGTTCACGATCGTTCCCCGATCGGAAATGAATTTTCAGAGCTGGACTGGCTCTATACCGCATCTAGCGCAAGTGAACAATCAAACAAGTCGATACATATAGAAAGTGCACCGCGTGACACTCATAAAAAACATAGTTGCTTCGTAACGCGTATCTTATGACCTCACCTGCTGTAGTGGGCGAGCGGTGTCGAGTACGAATATCCACTGGTGAAGAAAGCATCACACCTTCACGTGTGAGAAAACATACGCCGAACACGATAACGAACGACAACGATAATTAACATTAATGCGTGTAACACAAGAAACTAGCGAAAGAACAATTTCAATCGCGCAAACGCTCGGCAAGTAAACAAACCGCCATTGCAACGATGTCGATGTTGATCGAGCTTTCCTCAGTAGATAAGATTGAAAAACTCAGTGCGCCGTAGCCAGGAAACGTACAAATAACGCTATAATAATAATAATAATAATAATAATAATAATAATAATAATAATAATAATAATAATAATAATAATAATAATAATAATAATCTACGAATTTGTAAAGAAACTTTTCTAAATCGATTCTGTCTCCGCTGCGATGCGTCTCGCTCCTCGTCCCCGTGCCTTGAAATGAAACTGCATTGCGTTACCGTAACGAATGTAGTGCAGAAACCGCGTGTACAAGTTCATGTATTGTCAACACAGAAATGCACAATCAGGTCAAGGTTCGGCAAGGAGGTTTTATTAAAATGCTGTTGATTGTCAGCGCAATGCCTTCACTCTGAAAGAACATAAAGCTTTGGCCAGGCTTCTGAATGAATATTTAACAGTTCGGGCACACATTTTGGTTCCTCCATTGATTTGAGAAATCTGCAATGTTGTTTAGCAGCTGTCCAATCAGTAACACAATATCTGAAATGAGAAATCATAAGTGAGAAATTAGCAGGTCAGCACATTCAACAATCAAACACTATGCAATGCAGCACTGTATCAGATAGAGCAGATGAGTAACAAATTTTATATTCAGTGGAAACCTGTCCAGTGCCAACATCAATGTATGGTACTTATGCTTGCTGAGGCAGTGGTCATCACTGGCAAGAATCATTAGAATTTCTGGGGGTTTGCGTGCCAATACCACGGTATGATGAGACACGCCGCAGTGGAGGGATCCGGAAATTTTGACCATCTGGTGTTCTTTAACGTGCAGTGACATCGCACATACACAGGCCTCTACCATTTCGCCTCCATAGAAATGTGACCGCCGCAGCCGGGATCGACCCATAACTTTGGGCTCAGCAGCCGAGCACGATAAGCACCGAACCACCGCGGCGGACACATATTTGCCAAGGTTATGTAAAATAAAAGCTTTATTTCTGATGCACTTATAATAGAGGACTTCATATTGCTTAACATATGTTCCACATTAATTAATACCAATAATTAACCAACAAATTTACATGTGTGCAAACGAGACTGAATCTATTAGGGAATTGGAGGCTTGACGAGATAAAACGGTGGTTGAAGGAGAATTTCTGCTACATTTGTTAGGGGTAGATGTGGGTACTGTTGACAATCATGAAAACAGGAATGGTCGACATGTGTAAGCAAAAGCGAACTGTCAAGTGCTATACATTCTGACGTGACACATGTACACAAGACAGTGGGAAGGGGAAGATAGAATCTTGTGATGAAAAAATCCGTAAACAGGGGTTGTGTGCTCAAGCCGACGTTTCGACAAGTGGACTTGCTTTCTTCTAGCCTTGAAGAAAAGTCCACTTGTCGAAACGCCAGCTCGAGCACACAACCCCTGTTTTAACTTAAATGTAAACATTTTGACAGAAATCTGTCTGGCTGGGTAGACGATTTAGGAAGAGATGATACACAACAAAATTAACTGGATTACCATTTACTGTGACGCAAAGTTTTCTGCATGTTGTTTTAAATCAGTATGACATGTGCCTGCTGCAGCCAAATACAGAGAAGCTTTAAACAGCACTGTATACATCACTGCAGCAGGTGCCGCCAAATTTTTGAAATCTGAAAAGTAAAAGTTTATTTAAAGAAGCAGTTCATGAATTCCTGTTGCGCTGCGGATTACGAGAAGCGCTCTGCCAAAGAGGCAGTGAAATATAACTTGAACTGCACACATTTAACCACAAATTGAAGCCATCAGTTTGAACCGGCCTAATGTCCACTGCAGGACGACAGCTTGTCCAATGATCTCTAACACACCCTGTCCTGCGCGAGACAATTCCATTTTAAGCCTAGAAATTTTTGGATTGCTCTATATAGCCTTCTGCAGTCCGCGGTAGCCCTTCCGATCTCTTGGTATACATTTTGTTGCTCCAATAAACCATCTGTCCTCATTACATGAACTGCCCAGATGCATTTTGTACTCCAAATATCTACTAATTTATTGCGTACTCCTGTGTGTTCCCTGATCAATTCCGCTGTCTTCCGCAGCAGCCGGGATCTCTCAGAATTATGCCTATCATTTGTCATCCCATTGCACGCTGGGAGGTCCTTAGCTTCTTCTGGAGTTTCTGTGTTATTTTCCAGGTTTCTGCCCCATATGTTACCATTAGGAATTTATGTACACAAGTGTTTCTACTTGGGTTTCATCGAAATACAGTTGCTATGTTCGTAATCGAACCGACAAGCTAAAGCTTGGTAGCACGTCACAGCCACTGTGCAACCACAGGGACTTTTTTTTTGCATTTATAAGCAGCAAAACACCTTGGAAGCTATGTCGCATAACTAAGCACACCATCAAATGCACTTGCTTACACTGTTTACAGGAATACTTACCAGCGGCTCCTACGAGCATGGAGGCACCTCTCGTGCTCTAACGCGCGTACCATCCAGCTGTTATGTATGGCTGCAAACCACAACCAAGAAGGGAAGCCAGTGTTTATCAGAGTATGCCTGTCATGGCAAGCTTGCTAGTAGACAAGCGCTTAACTTGCTTTTTGAATAAGTCCTAAGTTGGGCACTTCTCCATCACTTTGAAGGCTTTTTCTGCTAGCTGTTGTCATGCCCTGCTGACATGATTACCTGTGCAGACTCCGCATTTCTCTCTATGAGCTGCTGTTTTAAAACTTCCTTTTGAGATTCGGTAGGCCTTGGTATTGTCTAGGCTTCTTTGTAGAACAGAATCTCACTTGACGCTCGGCTTTCTTGTTTGCTGGTTCACTAAATTGGTTTGGAATTTTTCTTTTCCTGTCACCTTCGACAAGCAGGAAGACTGGCTGAAACAACTTATTCACCTTCTCAGCCACTTCCTCAGACACTTCACCATCCACGATTGCTTGTTTGACAGACACCATGTTTGGTTTGAATAATGCTGAGCTTGCCACAGCTTCGCAATGCTTAGCACTATGTGCAGTGCCTGGCTCGTTTCAGTTGCTGTTTCAAGTGGGCTCTCACCAGGCCCGTAGCCAAGGGGGGGGGGGGCTAGCCCCCGATATTCGGATGAAGGGGGGTGTTTTGCCAAGAAAAAAGTAATAAAAATAGGTGGTTTTCAAGGTTTTCAACAGGTGGGCCCCCCCCCCCCCCCCCCCCCATCGAAAAAAAAATTCTGGCTACGGGCCTGGCTCTCACAGTCATTCAGTGCAGTGGCGTAGCCAGGGGGTGGCACACCGGGCCCGTGTCCACTCCTGCCTTCCCCCCCTCCACCCCCCCCCCCGAAAAAATTTCTGCCTACGGCCCTGATTCAGTGAACTTAGCTGCAGCTCAGTGAATGTACGTGGAAGCGATCCTGTGCTCTATAGTCGCACTACAAAACATGATAAAAAATGTACTGACAGTGTATTTTCCAACAACTATCTACTGAAAGCAGCATGGGTACTCACCTTTATCGTTATGGAACGGCTGCTGCACGTACTCGGTGGCGAACTTGTGCTCTTCGATGTGGTGCTCTACATACTTTTCCAGTGAAGACAGGCCAACGCCGCAACCGTAGCAATTCATGGGCTTTTTGACTTCTACGAGTACTTCATGGACGTTCCTGGCGTGCCGCAGCATGTTTTTCCTCTTGGTGAACGAACGGCATACTGCAAATCTCGCAACGACGGCTTTGATCGCCAGTGGCAGCTCGATCATAGTCAACCTGCGCCATTCCGAAGAGGAGCGAGCAGGAACGGACATAGCTGCGCGAACGTGTATTTGTAGATTTTCTTGCGGCACTGTAATCCTTTCAGACACGGCATGGAGTACCGTCGATGACACGAGCGCCGAGGCTGGCCGAGGTGAAAATGGCACTAGGGAGCAACTTCATCGAGCACGTGACATACTAGGCACTCCGTGGGGACACGGGGGAAAATTCGGAACTGACTTAGGGAAAAAACATCAAGTTGACGTCATAGCGTCAGGTCACGTGGGTGACGTAGCAACGACGTCATCCATTGTTCGCGGTGGGAGCCAGACTCCGGCGATACGCTCGTAGCTGCGCACCGAGCCTCGCCGGTTTTCTCCTCCAGTCGCTGCAGGGCGCTGCGGTGAACCTGCAAAGAGCAGTAATCATCCCCTTACCTTGGCGTGTATTTTCGTGCCATCCGATGAACTTAATTGTACCCTGAGGGTTCCGCGTTGTTTTACAAGTACACGCTCAGGGGGTCTTAGCAGCCACTTTATAAGTGAGTGGCGCATTGTTTGCCCCTTTGGCGTGTTCGCGTGCGACCTCTAAGACTCAAGGGGCGGCTGAGTAGGGCTGCCCAGAGCGTTTGGTGTGCTCTATGCTTTGAACATATGATGCATGACGTGTTATTACCTTTGTGCTTTGAGAGAAAGGTTATTGTTTCCGCGTTTTCTTTTCTTAGAGTTTGTTCACGCTCTGCATATTTAATCGTGATTTTTTCTGGCCGTCTTTTTTCATGCTTCCTTTTCGACTTGAAAGCCAGAAAATTGATGGGTTTGGCGGATGATGTTTTTGTGGTCACAAATTAAAAAAAAAAGAAAAAAGAAGAAGATGCCAAGCGCTAGCGGCATATTTCATAATTCCCTACTCATTCCGGGTTTTTGTAGCACACAATTCACATCCCCTTCCCAAACAAGTGTAAGTGTAATAGAGTCGCACAGCTAGCTGTACTGCCATCTGATCAAACCCCTTTCTAATTTCGGCGGCCACAAGGGAAAGTGCGGACACGCCCTCCACGGTGGTGTAGTGGTTATGCTGCTCGACTGCTAACCCGGAGGTCGTGGGATCCCGGCAGCCGCATTTCTGATGGAGGCGAAAATGCTGGAGGCCCGTCTTCTTAGCTTTAGGTGCACGTTTAAGAACCCCAGGTGGTCAAAAGTTCCGGAGCCCTCCACTACGGCGTCCCTCATGATGATATCGTGGTTTTGGGACGTTAAACTCCAACAGTTATTGCTAATGTGCCCAAACGTCCGCGTGTACAGCGCATAAGGTGCACGTTCGAAAAACCCATGTGGTCAATGTTCTTTTTGGATCCTGCTACTATGGCGTCCGGCATAAGACGAAGAAGAATGCCTTAAGACCAATTAACAATGGAACTGGAATAAAATGTTACATATTACGTCTCCGAAAGGCGCGTAGCACGTGATCAAAATATGCATATAGCAATAATCGACAGATCAAACAAGCGCCATGAGTATCGTTTACACAATGTGAAAGTTGCTACTTGATTATTTCATTTGACAAAATACCTATTATTCCAATGCAAATTTTAATATGTCCAGGGACACTTAATGTTTTTGAAGTGCACAAAATGGCCTTTAAAGTCTAGTTACATTTGCTCTAAGAATTACAAAAAGAAATGCTTGCAGAGTCTTGGACACGCCGCTTATCGTGTAACCTTGACCATTGGCGTCCAACGGCGGCGTCGGCGTCAAGCCGAGCAGTGCAAAACATCACCATCATGTGATGGCGACACCACATGACGCCATCATAATGTCACAGGTCCCCAAAATTTGCGACACATCATGACACAGTTGTGACAAACGGTCTTATTCAAAACGGATGTCACACTAAATTAAATACTGCTCCGTTTTTTTTTGCTAAACACATTCATAGATACATCAAAATCAACATTCATCGATACTCTAATAAAGTGGTCATAAACCATACCTCGGGCTTGGTGAGAAGACGCATACCGCGGACAGCAGGTGCTGCTATGAACAGCTCTGCCAACTTTTGCAGTCGTGCGAGTCAGAGACTTTAGAAGTGGCAACGCGAGGAAGAAGAAGAACAAGAAGGAGAAGACGAAGAAGAAGGAGTAGCAACGGACCACTACAAGTACCTTGGCATTAATTTCACTTCGAATCTATCCTGGTCAACACACATTGAAAAAATTACTGCCACAGTATCACGCACACTCGGATACCTAATCGTAATCTTCATATGGCGCCATCCATTACACCTAAACTAGCATATCATACATTTGTTTGCCCACAACTAGAATATGCATCATCCATCTGGTCACCTCATCAAGCCTATCTCATTGACTGACTAGAATCTGCGCAAAACCGCGCTGCACGTTTCATTGCGCGTAACTACAATCGCTATTCCAGTGTGACTAACATGAAGGCTTCGTTATCCCTACCATCTCTGGCATTGCGCAGGAAGATAGCCACTCTTTGTTTATTTCATAAAGTCATCTACAGCACACACGTGAACACCTTGACACTATCGAAGCCCCATCGCACATCTCGCAGGCTTCATAATCAGCATAGTTTTACCCGCCTTTTCGGCCGCACCCAAGCTTTTAACGCATCCGCGCTAGCACGTGCCATTGCTGAATGGAATGACCTCCCCGATGATGTAGTGAGCACTCGTGACCACGTGGCGTTCAGGAATAAGATACTAACTATTTACGACCGTGTTTCCTAACATATTTTTTATTCGTGTTTTTTCATTGTACGTTTACATATCGACCTGTTCGATTATGTATAACTCATAAGTTGCATATTGTTATTGTATGTTAGCTCTCACATTTAGCACTTGTATACATGGGCTTTTCAATTACTTTTGTTCGTTCTGTGTTTTTGGTGAAAAATTATTGTATAGTTGTTGTAGTTGTTATTATATATTGTATATTGGCTTTTGAATTACTCTTGCTTGTTCTGTGTTTTTTGATAAAAAAAATATATTGTATAGTCCCCCTCACATAATACTCCTACTTGGAGCCTGTGAGATATTTATAAATAAATAAATAAAGAGAACGTGTCTTCTACAGTTGAGATACGTGTCTTCTGCAACGAGTTTCGTCAGGTTGTTTCCCCCCTCCAGATGTTGTCACCAAGCGTCCGGCGAAATGCACTCTACAAGAGCTACCGTGCTTTTGGCGAGGCTTGTTTCAAAAACTTTATGGTGGTGCCATTTTATGAGCGGCGCGGGATTCAGGCGCATGTGTCCGAGGAGTTTTTAGCAATTGTAGTGAGGAAGAGGAAGATAAGTTAATTATAGCGATTACTTCTTGGTTATTTTTTCTGTTAATTATAATATTTCTGACCTTGTTCGTTCATTTAAACCCGATTTGGAGCATCGATAGCCTTGTTATGGCCTGTATCGAGCGCTTTACTGTAAGCGTGATCACGCCATGCGAGATGCATAGATGGACGAAAAGCCAGGCCCCCCAAAGTGCTCCACACTGAAAAAAAAGAAACATAGGATACGATCCATGGCCCAACGAAGTCGGCAAAAAGGTATGCGAGCTTGAATCCTTTAGCAAGGCATGTTGTTGGGCTAGTCGGTTCATGGTATCGTAAATGTTTAAACTGCGCGATGAAGACGTCCCGTCTTCATCGGAACACATACACACACACAAGCGCAGAATCTTTTCCCTCTTCCCTTCCATCCCCCCAGTTGCTTCTGACATCGTTGCATGCGCATATGGTTCCGGACAGGGTTCAAGGATTTGTTACTCTCTGGAGCCGCTCTCGCACTGTCCGATCGACTTAATTGCATGCCTCCTGCCCCGGAATTTTGGAGGGAGGCTGTTGACGCCAGCATGTTTTCTTTCGAAGGGCCCTGTAAGAATGGCAGTCGCTATTGTTTGCAGGCGCGAGCGACTAAGCGGCCTCTGGACTAAATAAATGGTGTCGTGAAGAGAGGCTGCAGTTAAAATGCTGACGTGCCACGGGTTGCTAAGGCGGAGAACTTTCTTGTCCTTCTTTTTGTTTTTTTTGTTTTCCTCCGGTACCAAGCCGTTTATTCATCTTGAAAGGAGCTGTTAATTCCGGGCGCTGCTCTTTTTGCCTACCCCACACCTCCTCTTTTACAGCGAAAGCTGTATATGGCTAGGAGAAACGAAAAACCGCTCGGCATCTGTGTCACGAGCGGTCTCCATTGGCTGTGCTATCAGTTACGTCGTTCTGAGCGTCGTACCCAAGCTCGCGCGCCATTGGTGCGCGAGCTTGGCTACGACGCTTGCAAGGACAAACGCTTGCAGCCACGGCGCGCCCTCTGGCGCGCCGAAGAAAGGGCGTTGCGGGCAGAACGGCGTCGACGTGATTGCGGGAGCGCATTCGCCGGGGCGAACGCCCGCTTTGGGCGAGTGTCTCCAGCGGCACTTTGGCTTCGGCTGCGACGTCTGTGACCGCCTGTGGTTCGACCACAACCTGGCAACGATAATTGTGGAAGGCTTCAGTGCAGCGTCGGGTTGAACCCACTGCTAAACACTGGGGCCGCACATTTCAGCTTCGCTGGTTAACCATTTGTACGGAGTGCTTGGGCGGTGATTTTTTTGTTTAATTCTTCCGTTTTGTTTGGTGTAAGTACGATATCAAGCGTGGTGCTTCTCATATGGAAGTACCTGAAGCTTGAGGCAGTACACTTTTCTGTGGTTTAAGGTAGTAGGGACTATTACTCACATGAAATGCCTACTTCAAGCAAAGCATCGCGTCACTTTACAAATACAGGCATACTATTAGCGTGTCTACGTGCTTTTAAACTTACCAAACCAAGCCACGATAACCATACAGATGTTATGTGAAGCAGCTCTTTTTGAGATTTCAACTTATTGATGTATTATTGTACTGACAGTAGTGCTAATAAATACGCAGTAGGTTATGAAACAACCATGTCCAGACATTCTTCAAAACTAAAAAAAAATACGAAGAACGCGATATTATAGTGATGCGCTAAAGCACAATCTTTTGCTTACAAAACTTATGAAAAAGCATGTAAAATGTACGTTTGGAGACTATTCGCAACTGGTATCCTTCGTGTATAGAGCAATCGAGAAGAATGGTACCGAAATGGTGCTAAATGTAAGAACGGAATAACGCACTCGTTCTTTGCATTATCAGCGGAAGTTTGGGGCCCCTCAAAATTCGTGAGACCTTGTCAACAAGCTAAGCCGCCTCAATATGTGTGCGCGTTGTTTTTTTTTTTTTTTTTCAGTCAAAGGAGGGGCGTTTAAAAACAACAGAGGCTAGGTGGCGTTTCTCATTCCTGACCTTCTATGTTCAAGACAATTCAAGGACAACTGTCGTAAGTGTTCCACACTTTGTTGTGATGGTCTTCTGAATCTGGCCTACTTTATAAAAACCAGCACAAATTTTTGAACGTCAAGACTTTGATGATGGATTTACTTAAAATTTTTGGATATTATCCTGAAAAAAAAAATGTCTGGCTTGCGGCTTTAATAGCGCAACTAAATTTAATGCAAAATATATCTTTTGGATGAAAGCTTACCCTATCGGAGTCACACAAATAAGGCGGACAAAGGACTAGCACATATAAAACAAGCTTTTTTGGGGGGATGTTTTTTTGTCAGCGAAGTCTCGCGAGTTAAAACGCTTTCTTCCACAGGCTACAGTGAATCCTGTGGCCATCCTCTGCAAGCAGAACAGTTCCACTCTTCAAGGTACACGAAGAAAACGCAGGGGAGGATTCACCGAGTTGACTGAAATGGGCACTTGGCCGCGCTGTTCCGGGTTCTTTTCCATGTCCGCGCTGACGGTCAACAGAGCAAGAGCTTTCTGTTGCTGACTGGTGAGTGACGAACAGAGGTTTTGACAGGAGTGGACGGACCTAAATGTGTTTGTTTCCGCTGCGACGCCCACGAGGGGGGACGAGGAGGAGGAGGAGGGACCGGGGGGGTTCTTCATCCTCCGCGCAGGGCCCCTCGTTGTTGTTCACTTCACGCAGCGCCAGGATCTTCTCGCGCGCGTGAACGAGGGCCTCGTGTAGCTTCTTGTTCTTACGCGTCAACGTACCGCACTTTGACTCGTACTCCTCCGCGTCCCCCCTGAAGAGCGTCCTTCGCGCGGTCTAGTTGACGCGTCAGCGAGACCGTCTGACGTTCGATCTCGTCAATCAGCTCGTCGTCATCGATCTCTCCGGTAGCGAAGGCCTCCTGGTTGAGATCGAGGTGGTCCAGCACTTCCTCCGAGTAGCTCATGAGTGCCTGCAGCTCCCTCATTGAAAAAGGTTCGGCAGCGGCAGCCGTCAGCGTGGATCGGCTGCTAGAGTCGACGATCCTTGGAGACACCGATGCAGAGGTCATCGTAGAGCTCCGTGAACGTACAGAGACTTGCTGCTGGGACGATATCGAGCGAGGACATACCTCTCGATTCTCTCGACCGCTCATGGCGCCGACACTTTCACAATTTGTTTTGCTTTGTCGCCTTTGGAAAAACTGGTTCATACCCACGAGGGGGGACTGACCAAGCTGTCAATATTAAAATGAACTGTAAACACTATGCTACAATTAAAAGAAAGCGAATGACGATAGGCGATGGCAAAGAAAAGTGCAAGAGGTAAAATGATTAAAAATCCATAGATAAAAGACAGAAAAAAAATGAGTCCGGCCACAATAAAGTTTTGCCATCCATGCATCCCGCGGTCGGTAGCACTAGCAGCGTAACCTTCTTGTTTGTTTGTAATCTCAGCCCTATGGCACATACCCACTCTGGGGTATTGGCCAAGACTGCGTATCGTAACATTTCAATGATAACTTCAACTATGCTTATCAATCAAAAAACAAAATAAATAAGAAAATAGAAAGAAAAAAAATCTCACTTTCACCTCAAGAGCGAAGCAATGAATGCGATGGCAACAAATTGTAATGTTATACGAAGCAGGGCTGGCAGCTAAATCTTTTGAATCCTGTGTCGCGTAACTGTACAAAACGCTGGTTCAAGAGGACATGGCCGCTCCAGGGAGAGAAGCGCTTTTCACACAGTCTGTTCGCACTGAGAGCAGAGCTCGTACAAAGGTATACAAGCCGTCTGCTGATACCTGCCAAAATAGCGCGCGTGGCAGCCATTGCGCCCACACCCCTATAATGAAAGTTCATAATTGCAACTACGGAAAAATGTGGGTGGGGGAATACAAAGTCTGGAAACACGCGAGACTTCTAGGTTATTTTTTTGTTATTTTTTTTACTCGTTTCGTTCCTAATGACAATTCGCTAAATACCTTTTGTTTTGCATGAGGTCTCATCGTTTTTTTTTCTAGGTATTATTCACCGCTTAGTTTTGTTTCGTTTACTTCTGAGCTTTTGCGCATTCTTTATTAACCCATCCCCTAAAGAGGCATCTGACTTCTGACAAAATATGGTGAAAGGATTCGAAGCGTGTTTTGCTTGCACATTTTTTTAATATCTATTATGTATAAACATTCGACATCGGACTTTTTGAAAGTTACCATGGCTGAGCTGGCGGTTGTCATATTAACTGCAAATGAAGCTGCTCCTGGACCGGCCCAGATAGCAAAATATCTCATTAAGTTAATGTTTAATTCTTATCTTGATGAATTTCTGAATGTTCGTAATTGTTCCTTACAGTACAGATGGACTCCGAGCTAATGGAGCATTGCTAAAGTTGTTGTGCTACGTAAAAATCAAAGTCTCGGATATGTCCTGGATAATATTCGGCCCATCTCGGTTACTGCAAACTTAGTTAAGATAATTGAAAAAGTTATTCATATCCGGCTTAGTGA
The DNA here is from genome assembly GCA_030522465.1 of Rhipicephalus appendiculatus. Classification (NCBI taxonomy): domain Eukaryota; kingdom Metazoa; phylum Arthropoda; class Arachnida; order Ixodida; family Ixodidae; genus Rhipicephalus; species Rhipicephalus appendiculatus. The sequence goes on from JALIZH010023133.1 coordinate 13,228, forward strand.
ATTTATTTCACTTCAGGGTATTCTTCCTTCAAGACAAATATGATTTAGACATGGTTGCTCAATATGGTCAGCTCATATTGATTTCGAAAACCAAATTCGACTTGCAAAACTATCTGGGGATAGTTCTTCATTAGATACATGAGATACTGCGCAAGCCTATGATAATGTTGAACACGGTTTATTGATCTCTAGATTAGTGAGCTGTGATGTGCCAAATTACATTGTGTTTTGGGTTCAGGAGTTCCTGTCTGAGAGAAAATTCTTTTGTGTTCACGAGAGGGTTACGTCTGGCTCTTATAAGCAAACAAGCGGTGTTACGCAAGGATCAGTTGTTTCGCCACTTTTATTTAATATTTTATTAGCATCAATCATAGTTCATCAAGATGTTGACATTTGTGTCTGTGCAAACGATATCGCATTTTAGATGCGAAGCATCTTATGCTCGGAGCTTCCCGCGTCCCACACCGCCACAGCGCATACGCGTCTCCTCCCCCCTCTCTCTCATCTCCTACGCTCATCCCCTTTCTCTCCTCTGGGAATACTCTACTCTACGGAGCGGCGCCCGCGTCCTACACCCCCCACAGCGCATGCGCGTCCCCTCCCCCCTCTCTCTCCTCTCCTAAGCTCACCCCCCTTTCTCTCCTCTAGGAATCCTCTACTCTACCGGAGCGGCCCCTGCGTCCCACACCCCGACAGCGGATGCACGTCCCCCTCCCTCTATCTCCTCTCCTACGCTCTCCCCCCTTTCTCTACTCTAGGAATCGTGTACTCCACGGAGCGGCGCCCGCGTCCCACAGCGCATGCGCGTCCTCTCCCCCCCTCTCTCCTACGCTCACCCCCTTTCTCTGCTGTAGGAATCCTCTACTCCACGGAGCGGCGTCCGACATCCCCACATCGCATGCGCGTCCTCTCCCCCTCGCTCCTACGCTCACCCCCTTTCTCTACACTAGGAATCCTCTACTCTACGGAGCGGCTGCCGCGTCCCACAGCGCATACGCGTCCCCTCTCTCTCTCTCTTCTCCTACAGTTCCCCGCGTTCTCTCCTCTAGGAATCCTCTACGGAGCGGCGCGCGAGAGGTGGTGCGACAGCTGCATACTCCGCTGGGGGGCACTACGGTAGTTCCGCGGTATAAAAATGACGGAGTGCGCCTCATTCTCTCTCCTGTGCAGCGCCGCGATGAGCGCCCGGGCCGCTGCCGCGAAACGAGAGCGGCGACGTTTCTCCCGCTCAAGCTAACCATCTCCCCGCTGCTTCGCATCCACACATGGTTCCCATTAGCGGGAGATGGGGAAGTTTTTTTCTCGTCATCCCGAGATAGCAATACTTTATACCAAATTTTACAGTCTTACTTGGCTGAGCTTGAAATATGGCTTGATGGACTTTCTTTTTCGGGTAACGTTAGCAGATGCGTTGTACTAGTGTTCCCATTATCAAATCCCGTTTCTGTCTCACTTCATTATCGAAATGAACGAATTACGCAAGTAACGACATTGAAATATGTAGGCATTCTTCACACTGATAACTTAAATTGGCAAGATCAAATTGAACAAAACACTTGTAAAGCAGAACGCACCACGGGATTGTTTCACTGGTTTCGTAATAACAATTCAAGGATGCGTAGAGGAACTTTACTCATGGTGCATAAACTTTACGTACGCCCCATTATGTAATTCGGTAGCGTTCTTTTTTTGCGAATGTGCTGCTTACGGCTGGCGAGGCAAGCGCTGCCTCTGTGTCTCGAGCTACCGAAATGTGGTGCTAAGAACGTGCTCTATTTCTAAGCTCGAATCATGCCACTTGACGCAAGTATCAAACAGCTTACTGTGCAAACATTTTTAAATCTCTACAATGCGCCTCTCTCCCGTTCTCAGACAGTTTCCATCACATCTTCCGATTCTCTTTTTAAACACCCTTGGCCACGTTATCGAAGGCCTCAAGTAATTTTCGTCGAGTTTCTGTTGTCGGACCTACATGTTTCTCTGCCAAAATTAATTTCCCATAGCCCGTGTTCGTTGCGGTTTCATCTAGCACTTGATAATATTTTTCCGAAAAATTCTAAGTTACTTATAAAGTGTATTCTCGAAGGACTCCTTCAGGATTATCTCGGTCATTTTCCTGCTCACTTGGTAATTTCTACGGACGCAACGCAAAATCTTCAGAAGGCGTCAGTGGGCATCTTTTCCCATCAGCTTAGTTGGTCTTTTGCGCTCCGACTGCCTGATTTCAACCCACTATTTCTGGCAGAATTTCTGGCAATCGCTTTGGCTGTTAGAAAACTAAATTCTCAACGATCAAAAGTTATTATTATTACTTATGCGTTGTCCGTTTGCACACATTTAACGTCACCCAAGCAATCACATTTTCTCAAGATATTTTTTAGTCCTGTACCATGTAGTCTATCAGAAGTTCGGTTTTTGTGGGTCCCCAAGCATGCTGGAATTTTCCGAAATCAAGCAGCTGACTCGATCGCTACAGCGTCTTTAAATGACGCGGTTTTGCATGTAGTTACACATTTTTCTTTCATTACAGGTGAAAGATTAAACGCCTGTTATTAAAAAAAAACAATGAAGTAGTTCTCATAAAATCTGAGGAGTTCCGGCGCTTGTAGTTCTCATGGAACACCACAAGATGCCTTTCACGTCAATTCGAGGTGACCCTCAGGAGCTGTAGAGTTCCCCAGTGAAATTATTGCCTTCATAAATCTGGCTTCTCATTAACTACCCTCTGTGCAGTATGGAATGAACCGGAAACAATAGATAACTTTTTTCTCTCATGCCACCGTTTTGCATCACTCCGCCGAATAGTTCTTGAAATGCCGACTGGTAGTCTGGGATTAACGATTACTACTTCTAACCTGTTAATGTTTGGAGCCGGTCAATTTGGTGCAAGGCGCTGTGCTGTTCTAACTGCGCTACATAAATTCATTCAAGCAACTGGAAAGTTACGCTGCTAGTGTTACCGACCGATGGAAAAAATTCATTTTTCCTTTGTTTTTCAATCTTTAATCTATGCATTTTTGAATCCTTTTACCTCTTTCACTTTTTATTAAATGCGAAGCATTTCTTAGCGAACTTCGGCGACTTTGAGCGTATCTATCTATCTATCTATCTATCTATCTATCTATCTATCTATCTATCTATCTATCTATCTATCTATCTATCTATCTATCTATCTATCTATCTATCTATCTATCTATCTATCTATCTATCTATCTATCTATCTATCTATCTATCTATCTAGCCGCCTACGACTTTGCGCTCTCCCGGCCGTATCGTTAATGGGATTTATACCAAAATTGGTATGGCATAACATGACTGCATGACGAATATGAATGACTGGTCATATCATGAAAATCATGACTAAGTTGTCATGAACGGTATGGTTTACACGCCATGGCCGTGGTGTTCCTGGGGCCGTTTCCTTAGATTGATATATCCAAAAATTGGTATGATGAGATATTTATGCATGGCCAACAGAAATGACAGGTAGTAATATGAAAATCATAAAGTGCATGTGATGTACAACATGATTCACATGCCACGCTCATGGTCCGTTCACAGTCGTTTCGCCAGCTTGATATACACCAAATTTGGTATTGCGTGACGTCACTGTATGTCGAACATAAATGACAAGTGGTAATATGAAAATCATGACATGTCATGTGCAACATGACTTGCATACCACGCTCATGGCATGCTCGCGGCCGTTTCGCTAGCTTGATATACACTAAATATGGTATCGCGTGACGCGTCTGTATGACAAACATAAATGACAGATCATAAAATGAAAATCGTGAAATCCATGTCATGTACAACATGATTTACATGCCATGCTCAAGGTGCGCTCACTGCCGTTTCGCTAGCTTGATATACAACAAGTTCGGTATTGTATGACGTGACTGTATTACAAACATATATGACAAGTGGTAATATAAAAATCATGACACGTCATGTACAGCATGACTTACATGCCATGCTCAGGGCGCGCTCACGGCCATTTCGCTAGTTTGATATACACCAAAATTGGTATTGCGTGACGTGACTGTATGACGAACATAAGTGGCTGGTGGTAACATAAAAATCATGACATGCATGTCATGTACAACGCCATTTACATGCCGCGCTCATGGTGGACTTGCGTCCGGTTCGCTAGGTTGATATACACCAAAATTCGCATTACGCGACGTGGCTGCATGACGAAGATAAATGACAGGTGGTAACATGAAAATCATGACATGCATGTTTGCTCCTTCCTGATGATTTGCTCCTTGCTGGCTGCTTCGCACTACATCGATTCCCACAATGCGTGGGATCTGCCGGTTTTTTACATTGCGTTTCGTCCTTCTTTTTGTTTTGCTTTTTTTAGATGTTGCCTAGCCTTTAAATTTTCCTTTTTAATTAACAGTGTGGCCAATCCCCCTGTGGGCATGAGCCAATTTCTCTTAGTTGACAAAACAAAACAGTATCACCCCCCTTAGGGGGGGGGACACCGGCGGGCCACTCCCACGACGGGACAGCGACAAGAACGTTATTTAATTAGTGCCGAGGAAAATGATGAGGGAAGGTTTAGCGCTGCCCATCAAGTCGGTGGCTCCATCAAGTACGGAACCGGGAGGCGGTGACGGTGACTCTCCGCGATGACCAGGGTCCTCTGGAGAGTTGAAGAGTGATGCCCAAACTTCGAAGCGTTTTGTCCCACTTCGTTTTGCTGTGCAGATCAGAGCCCACATTGAATGGGCACATCCAGACCATATATGAGCGAGATAATTGTGGTGCCAGCAGCAAGAATTATCGCACAGTTGAGAACTTGCGCTAGTACTGATTATTCTGTGACGCGACAATATTGCAGGTATCGAGCAAGATATGCACTTCGCCAGCTTTATTCTGCCTGTCCCTAGCTAAATTAAAAAAAATAGCCAACCCTTTCGCACTCTTTCTGGATAAAGTAGTTTAATATGATCGTTGGTGTTCGGGGAAAAATTAAAGAATAAGAGTGGTTTAAAACTATACAATACATGCAAAGGAGTCGCCTCGCACCTATTTAGTCTTGTGATGTGCTTGTAGTGTCTTGAAGGCTCAGGGACAGACCTTAAATTCACCATCCAGCGAAAATATATTTTGTTTCTTATGAACAACTACTTGGCAAGCGAAGAACGGTGACAGCTACAAGGCTGGGTGCACATTAATACTCTAAGGCAGAACACCTAATATTAGTGACCAAAACAGAAGTGACTTTCGCTTCACCTAAATGCACTTAGCCTACGTTATACCCGCAAGTTTCATGTTAACGGCATCTGCAAAAGAGAAAGTCATTTCTGCAACTCAAGCTTGATCTCTCACATGAGAGCCCGACGAATATTACGTTTGAGTCATAAAGACAGATCTTTCATTCAGAGGGGAACTTTCGAAAACAATTAGTTTACCACTTATGCCTCTAGGAGCAAAAAAAAAACGAACAGTGAGTTTACCTTCGAAAGATATCCACGGGGCGTACCCAGCAACGTGGACGCGTGTGTATTTCATTTCTTTCTTTTGTGGTAAGAGGGGGGAGGGAGGGGCAGGGCTTATACCCTGCTTCTCATGCCATAATACCGCCATCCCACTGTGGAGCCCACGCAAGGCAGGCACAACGGAACCTCCGTTTGGTACGGGAATCTCGTTCTTGTTCACATAGTCACTCATACTCACTTTAACTACCGAGTATTTACCTAATCGCTTTCTCTTTTTCTTTCTCATGCCTAGCCCGTGGCCACGTGCAAGCTAGAGTGCCCCTTGTGCCAGACGCGGGTGCTCCTGCACCACTGGCCCCGCAGGTGCAGTTGCCAATGCACCATCACCGCTCATCTCCACTTCATGGTAATGGAGATCATTGTCGCTGGCAGAGCGAATTTTATGTCTCAGCATCCAGCAAATTGTCGTTATTCCATCGTGGCAATCTCTTTATTGTCCCAGCGTCGTCGTTGGGCTGATTCCCCAATGCTCAAAAGCGCATCTTCCTGTACAGGCTTGTCCACTCTTAAGGTGAACACAGCTGAGCATGGCAGTGCTTATCGGAGCGCCAGTGCATCCTTCGCGGTGGTGTATCGAATCAAAGCAGCGAAGGCGCACAGGGACGCGCCGCTCTTGCGATGTTTGACTGTCGAGCAAGAGCGGAGCGCTCTAGCGTGGTAGCAGACGCCAAGCACTCCTCTGCGCTTTCCCCGCGTCGCTTCAATGCACGGCCGCGCCATCTACACTGGCGCTTCGCGGAGCACTGCCATGCTGAGCCGTGTTCACCCCATGAGTGGATGAGCCTTTACGTACTATAAGCATTCAGGCTTGCCCTTATTCAGCATAAAACACTGCGTGAGATTAGAACTGTGACATTCGTAGAGACGAAGTATTCAAGTACTTGATAATGATATTTGACGTTGCATAGGATGTAAACAAGCGCGATTGCACGCGTCACCATTTGCTGCGTACCCTGCCACCTCACTCTACGAGTAGGGTGCACCGCGGCGTCGTATGTGCACAATTGTCTAAACTTTTGAAGCTGATATGCGCGCTTATTGCGCGAGAAATGTGGCTAGTGAGCGAAGCATCAGACACTATGATTAACTGACACACTATCACACAAGGTGCGGCCGCGATATTTATGGGCGGTTCTCGGAGCTGAGAGGCGTCATTTGGTAAATCCAAGTTCCTCTCTTGCAAAGTGACACGATGTGGTCTACTCCGGCAACCATGTGCTCGTGTTTTTACTCGTGGAAACTTGTAACTTGTGATACTAATTAGAGCTGTGCACGGGCCGCATTTTCGAGCCCGAGCCCGGCCCGGGCCCGCTGACAGCGTCCAAGGCCCGCCCGAGCCCGACGCTAAAGGGCTGTGGGCCCGTCCGGCCCAGCCCGGCGTACAAAAACAAAAGTTCGGGCCCGGCCCGGTCCGGCCCGATCTTATGAAGTTTCGCTACGGATACAATATATCTATTTCCGATAATGAGGCATATTATTCAGCATATCAAAGCGAAACATACGCTATCGACACATGACAGTCGCTATAAACACAAATTAGAAGTTGTGTATATATAACAAGCTATCCAACGATTCGGGCTTAGTGAAGTGCGGCGCTCCTGCATCACATATCCAGCCAGACTAAACTTCCGTTCGCTCCTCCCTCTGGTAGCAGGAATTGCCAATATCTTTTTCGCGAGCTAGCAAGCTTGGAATATTTAGGCTGCTTGTTCTTCCTGGAGTTTAGTACCTCAGATGCAGGACAGGAGGATGATTCCATCGATAGATAATGAAGAAGCTCGTCTTGTGTGAACGGTAAATTATTGCTATTGTCGCTCTACTCATTAAATAATTCTGAGCATTGCTTTTCTGAAAGCAGGCTACTTTCCACAATTTTGTACACTCTTTTCCGAAAGTGAAGAAATAATGCGTCGTAAGCTTCATTCGGGCTTTTCATCTGGCCCGGCCCACCCGAATTAAAAACAAATATAGCCCGAGCCCGGCCCGGGCCCGAGGTCAGAAGACGTCGGCTTACCCTGAACCCGGCCCGCGGGCCGGGCCGGGCTCGGGCTTTCGGGCTACCCGGAGCCCGTGCACACCTCTAATACTAATAGGTTGATTAACAGGAAAAACCTGCAGTCCTACTCAGCCGAGGTAAGAAGGGCCAAGAATAGATAGTATAAGAACTAAGAGAGAAACATTCAACGATGAATATAATAAACACACAGAGATATGTCCTGAAACAGTTCACAAGCGCTTCCAGTAACCGTTTGCCTTTGAGAAGTATACCACAGTGCTTTCGACGACTTGTGCGGGCAAGAACGTGTAGGCCGAGGTCCTAAGTTAAGCGTTATGGTAGCACAGCAGGTGACAGTGGTGTTCCTCTGCCTAGCCCCGGATGTTGGTTGGACGGCGGCCGCATTTCGATCTGGATGAAGTTCAAGGAAAGCGTCCATGCACATAGATTTAGGTGCAAGTTAATTAACCCGAGAGGTTGCCTACAGAAATATTGAAAATAAATTCAAGAAAAACTCAACCAGCTCCACTTCGCAGAGGCTGGTGCAACAGCGAAGTTGGTGGCCTTCCCTTCGTCAGGCTATCGCATTTCTATGTTTTTCAAGTCTTTAACATATGTTGTATCACTGTTCTTTATTAAACACACTTTGTTAAGCTTTGAGGTTGTAGTATAGTTTTATAGCATCTTGACCATACGAATGCTATACACAAGTTTACAAGGATGACTTCGCTTAATATTCCCGCCGATATCTACGTTTCAGGGACGGGATTCTACAGTTTTGTGAACGTAAGTTGGCACATTCGCCGCCTGGCGGAAAATAAAGTTGTTACCATCATTATCATCATCATCGCCGCCTGTCCTCTGATCCCATACTGGTCATTGCCGTGCATTAGCCCGTTCCCGCGTCAGTTATCGCTGGCTCTCACGTCGGGCGGCTTCTTCAACGGGAAAAAGAGTAAGCTTGTCCATTCTGAAGGCGTGCATGTCGCAGAAAAGAGATGAGACAACTTCATTCTCTGGGAACGCAACGAACTTTTTTTTGTTATTCTGGTTATTACTACGGCGCGCGCCTTGCATACACTCAGTCTTCTTCTTCCTCCGTGAGTTTCAACAGCTTCCAGCCCGCAACAACAGTTTTATTCATTTTTGTGGACCAGTGGTCAGTAGTCGAATTTACCCAATTTCTGTGGCACATACCCGTAAAATGAACCACGTGATGAGTGAGTGAGTACAACTTTATTAAAGTCCAGTGCAGACGCAGAGGTTGCCCCGCGCCACCCGGCTACTACCACGTGGGGACCGGCAGGTCTAGCCTAACGGCCCTATCGCGGGCGCACTGGACGGCCAGGATTTGTTACACCACGATCGCCAACGAAGGAGTTGACTCAGAACATCTTTACTGTTATAACAAAACTCACCGTCGGTTAGGGCCAAATTCACAGTCGAAACTTCCTAGGTCTGTCCCAAACGGCAACGACTTGTTTTATTGACTACTTTATACACGGCGACAACTTATCTTGACATTTGAGCGAAGGCTACGGAGACGGGGCTTCCACACATCCGTGTTGCTCCGCAAGTAGTATGGCAGCTTGCGGCTGATTTCGGTTTTCTTCGCTTACATAATTCACCCTTTACTGCCGTGTGTCGCGAATTTGCGACATACCGAAAAACTCCGAGCCAACAAGTCACGAAACGCGTGCCGCCTTTAATGCCGGCTGTCAAGTACTCACGGGGGAACGTAGCTTTCAGAACGAAAAAATCTTGCGCCGTCTTGCGTAAGGTATTCTATGCTAGAACCAATTGTTTTGTAGGTGATGGCGGAGAGTGCGAAGCACGTGCGACAGCTCTCACTTCTTCGTTCTTTCTCGCCTGAGTTACATAATTTCAATGTTGAATAATTTTATTTATTTGGTGTGTACGCACCCAAGAGGTGGCACACAACATGTTACATAGTTCTGAAGTACGTATTTTGTTGCAAGATCCTCGTTTCTGTGGCATATCGCGAATTCGCGATATACCTAAAAGTATGCATTGAAGTTGCATTTTAGATAATTTAAGTGCAGAATAAATTAAAGGTTTCTATTTAAAGCTGGAAAATGAAAACAGTTTTTTATTTTGTTCAGCGGTTTCATAATTCAGGCATTAAAGGGTTAACTCGTTCAGAATATTATAGACCCGAAAAAGTGAATGGCAGAAACAGTTGGATGGTTCAGTGAAGACTTTAGTGACATATTATGAGTATATATATATATATATATCTATATATATATATAGAGAGAGAGAGAGAGAGAGAACTAAACAACACAAACAGCGCAAATCCTTGTCTGTCTCTCTGGTGCCGTGTGCTCGCGCCGTTTTTTACGATGAAGCCATGCCAACGAGCTCAAGTTTACCCTTTTAAACAGCTCGTTTAAGGCCGCACAGTGACCCACTGCGTCATGGACGCCATGTTTACTTTGGAAAACGGGAGTGCTGAAGAGGTGGTGCTGTCTAAGAAATGGATAGAAAAGGACTGGAAAGTGCACAGTAGGCTAACTGTATTTTACCTACGACTTCCGGCAACTGTTCGAGTCTCATAATAAATAAAACAAGCATTTATTTCAACAAGGCAAAATGAGAAAATTATCAGCAAGTTTAAGTACTATTTCTTGGCGTGGTAGCAGGCATGCGCTTCAGAACTGTAGCTTCTAGAGTGCTGTCAAGAAAATGTGTCAAGTATAATTACTTTCCTGATTACGTCACTGCTAATATGTTCCGATTAAAAACAATGAGCAGCATCCCTCACAGACACATGAATTCGTCGGCCTCACTGCTTGCATGCTTCATATGATGTGAAAAGTGGCAGTAATATTGCGGTAGAAGGATTGGTCCACCGATATTGCATTACGACTAGAATGGGCCGACTTTATTTCCTGGCAACGGCTCACATCATTTCGTGGCCGAATCGTCGGAATGATTTTATGATGTTATCATCTCTTCATGGAGCAGTTCAGGCTGAATTTCCAAAACTAAGATCACCTTCTATTCAGTTTCATTTGAACATCTCCTCTTGAACCTTACTGCTCGTCCCAGAAATTTCCCAATCAACTGAGGCATTTATCCGTTTATCTAAAAAAAAGGAACTAAAATCGCTTATAGCGTTTTCATTAGTATAAGCGCGGCGCTTACTCGCTAACTTACACATACTGACGGGTTAGATGCAATCCAATGCCGCGCTTTCGCGATATGAACTGTATGCACAATGGTTTAACGGGTCCGGTCCATATGTATAAGAGAGTAAGCAGCGAAAATCTAAATTTGTTTAACGCCCGACTGAAGCAGCATCTATTTCCTGGGCCTTCGCGCACCTATGCGCGCGTCTGGAGGGGAGCAACACAACCCTCCACCCTTGTGCTTATTCTGGGCACATTCCAACCGTTTCTGTTGGGATTGAACGCATCGTATATTGCATGAAGTGCAACTTTTCCAATCAAGCAGGAGCGTTCTCGAAACGCCCGAGTTGCTGCTTTATTATAATTTTGTTACCACTTCTCGCTGAAGATCATTTTCGGTGTGGCGACAGACGGTGAACGAAGACCCCAGGCGTTTATTCGCATGATGGAATGCATCTCGTAGGAAAACCCCCAGGAACTTCGCCGGAATCTTCGTGACAATAAAAATAGAAGTGTTGCGACAGCACAGCAACGCAAGTTGCGTAGGAGCCATAAGAAACATCTTCTTGAATACCTTCGAGCATTGCCTGAGTTTCGGATTAACCAATTTAATTTTCGACAGCCTCACTTTCATGTTTCGTTGTTCCAGCTGTTGCATCGTTGGGTTGTTGCCGTTGCCGTTGCTGTTGTTGTTCTTGTTACTGCTCTTTGTTTTTAAATAAAATATAAAACGAAGTGAAAGCACGCCGTGTTAGATGCTACTACCCCCAATTCTGAAGCACGCTTGTCATCAGATAATGCAAAAGTGAAAGGCATAGCGAAATGGATACAGCGGATGTGCAAGATTCGATTTGTGTACTTGCTTTGATCGACACGGACGTTTTTGGTTGGAGCTCAGAAAACTTGCGTGTCCTTTTTTTCTTCTCCTATTCAGCAGATCATAGTTTGCTTGCGGTTCCTCTGTTATAGTGTTTAACATTTTCTATAGTACCCTTCTGAAATGTATTTTTGAGTCTGCGACAGCCAATGCCTGGAAATCTGGGGCTATTCAAGTGGTCTATGAGCACCTTTTACCCCCCTTTTTTTTTCCAACGACATGCCGCACTTCCTTAATATAAATAAAATTTTGAGGCTTTAGTTGAACTTACGCAAGTCACAATCAGTGGAAGGACATTGTGAGTGCAAAAATTGAAGGACATGTTGTACTTTCCAAAGTGTGTTCGGCGAAAGCGTCTGGCCATTCCACTGACTATGCCATGTCTTTTTTTCTTTTACACTCTCACTGGGATAACACACAAACCGAATGTGTGCGTGTTTTCTTTTTTTTAATTTTTTACCGCGAATCGCAGCGAGACGCGAGACTAATCTTCCTCCGTTCGCATGCGTTAGTATTTTCTCGTGCTTTGCGCATCGCGCAAACGCCATCTGCGTTCCAGCGCCTAAATTGACGGACCCTTTGTAAATTCGAAAGTGTATTCCGTGGATGCATGTGTCCATTGAGACGGCGTCGGTCAGAATGATTGCAAAGGCTGGGCACAGCGACGCTACGAAAGCAAAGCGCGAGCGCTGTAGAGTCTGACGCGACCACCGTTCGTTTGCGCACCCCGGCGGCCACCTGGCTCCGTGCCAGAGCTCGAACGGACGGACGGACAGACGGACGGACAAAAGGACGGATGGACAAACGGACGGACAGACAGACGGACAGACAGACGGACAGACAAACGGACGGACGGATGGACGGACAGACGGACGGACGGTCGGACAGACGGACGGACGGTCGGACAGACGGACGGACAAACGGACGGACAGACGGACGGACGGATGGACACCGGACGGACACCGAACGGACGTGAGCATGAGACATTAAAGGTTAAAATTAACCATCTCTCGCTAAAGGGAACCATGTGTAGATGCGAAGCAGCGGGCGCTAATGCTTACACTGGCGGCGGCGTTTACGCTGGCGCTCATCGCAGCGTTTCACAGGAGAGAAACCTGGGGAGGCGCAATCACGCAGTGATGGACCGGTGTTTCCTACTGGAACATGCCAATCGCTGCTAATGGGCAATGAGAGACAGAAGACTCGGCACTGGACACAGAGACCCGCAGACCGCTTTTAGTTAACGCGCACGATGCGAATTTTAATCGTTCGACAACGCACAGGAGAAATCTCCCACCGGCACTACCTTGCAGGTCAAGATCCAGTGTCTATATATACGGGGTGGCCAGTGAACGGTTGTGCAGCGTGAGCAGTCGGTTTTTTCAATCAAGAAACTCGCTAGCAGACGCTGCCTGCGTCGGCGTTGAACGGTTGTGCAGCGCGAGCAGTCGGTTTTTTCAATCAAGAAACTCGCTAGCAGACGCTGCCTGCATCGGCGTTGCGAGGTGAGAGAGGGGGAGCTTAAGAGAGGAGAGAGGGGGGGAGGGGGCGTGCATGCGCTTTGGGGGTGTATACGCCGCGGTAGGGCAACACCTCCTAGACGGTAGGGATGCCTAGAGAAGAGAGGGGGGGGAGGAAACGCGCATGCGCAGGGGGGTGTGGTTGCCGCGAGGAGGGATGCCTAGAGGAGAGAGATGGGGGAAGGGGACGCACATGCACAGTGAGGGTGTGGACGCCATGGGGAGGGATGCCTAGAGGAGAGAGAGGGGGGAAGCGTAGGAGAGAGGAGAGAGAGGGGCAGGGACACGCATGCGCAATGGGCGTTTGAGAGAGGGGGAAGCGTAGGAGAGGAGAGAGAGAGGGGCAGGGACGCGCATGCGCAATGGGCGTAAACGCCCATTGCGCATGCGTGCCCTGCTTCTCGCTCTCCCTCTTCTCCTCTAGGCATCCTTTCCCGCGGTGTCCACACCCTCACTGCGCATGCGCGTCCCCTCTCTCTCCTCTAGGCATCCCTAGAGGAGAGAGATGGGGGAAGAGTGTGGGAGACGCGCATGCGCAATGGGTGTGTAAACGCCGCGGGCGGGAGGGGATACCTCGAGGAGAGAGAGGGGGAAGCGTAGGAGAGGAGGTGCGTAGGGAGGGTTTGCGCATGCGCAGTAAGGGTGGTCAGGATGCACACCACCACCACCACCACTGGACGGACGGACGGACGCCGGACGGACACCGGACGGACACCGGACGGACGTGAGCATGAGACATTAAAGGCTTTCGCCTTAATATCAGCGGATGGACACTCGGCGCCGCCGCCGAAATGCCAAGAGTGGTCACGCCACCGCCGCCGCAACGCAATGTCTGTGTCGCGTCGCCGTTCGTCTCTTCTTTTAATGCGAAAAGTGAAACTGGACTAAAGTACATCACTTCACCGGGGAGCTTTTCTCGATGTGTCCATGTAATGGGACTGTCCGTTTCAGCTTCCGCTGATTGGCGGCAGCTCGGCGGGCAGCGTGCCCTTTATTTCTGGTTTTTCTTCTGCAACGTCATTGGGGCATCACGAAGCTTCTACAACTCTCGACATAAATGAGAGGGGTCGGAATGCGTTTCAACGCAACGAACGCAGCCTCCAGAGATCCGCTTTTGGGCGCATATCTCGAATGCCGCATGAACTCTGACCGCGTTAGCTCTCGAATTCATGTTTAACACGGCGGTCCGTCTAGCACACCTGTGAAGGTCGGCACGCACTCCATGCATCGTTCTCAAACATCTGGGACACATTCGCGCGCAAGATCAGCCTCGTCAAGTTTCAGTGCCCTGCTACTGTACGTTTCGTGGATCTGCACTGTAGATTTCGGTGGATTCACGTGACGTCACTGGGGTACATACTCTCGATTGGTCCATATACGAAAAATATCAATTGTGCGTTGTCTCTCACCCTTCTCTGCCATGCAGTCACCCACTCGTTATTTCTTGTCTCGCATGACTATCGAGCGCGATTCATTGATTTCACTACATTTTTGTGTTTATGAGTGCGCAAGCGAAGATGACAGCGTAGAGCCGACAAATGCGAAATCCTGATAGGCTCGAACACTTAGTGCTGACATTGTACGTGTGCTTTATGAAAAAAATAAGTGGCCAGAAGATATCGCCTGTAGGAATGGTAGTGAAGGCAAGAACGAAACTACTCCTTCGTCCATCTATTCGGGGTGGTTGAGGGGCCCTTTAACAATCAAAAAGGCGCCAGATTATTTTATTCTTCGAACTGACGAACTCTCTACAGCGGGAAAGATGCAGGTCGTTATAGTGCTAAAGGTAAAGCTAAAAGTTTAAAACATCGTACTTCTGCATGGAACTTAAATATGCACAAATCGTGTAGGGAAAAAGCGACCCCGTACTTTCTGTTATGGTATGCGAAAGAAACACACGAGAGTGATGATGCGAATTTATCGCCACACACAGGAGGTAAGCTACGCAAGGTAACAAAGACAAGCAAGTATGGAATGACAAAGAACAACCCTGATCTTTCTTATAAGATGGTGACAACTGAAGAGGGATCATGCATCGTTCGACAAGCCGTCGTCGGGGCGGTTGCATGTCAGCATCACCGAAGCTCCGGCACCTGTCGGATCGGGTTGAGGGAGGCCCGCTGCCGTATTCTTGCCTCCTAAGACGCAGTGTTTACTGTCGCCGTGTGACATGTAAAATCCATATCTTTAGAGGAGAGAAAAACAAAGTAGAAGAGAAGATTGTAAATAGAAATATCACATGATGTCGTAAACGCGTCCACTGCCACTGTTCATGTTTCTCACGCTTGACGTGCCACAGGAAGTATGTGGAACCGAATCCGCGCATCCCAACTCTCGTGTATCGGAGAACACACGTGTGCATGCATAAAGCGGCACGTTGTGGCGTGCGTGGAGTAGGGCTCTACATGCGTTCCTGCGTTTATGTCGTGGGGAATGAAACATTCAGAACGGTGCGGGCATACTCTGACAACGGTATCTCGACGTAGGCGCAGCTGAATATGAAAGAGAAACTTCATGCAAAGCAATGAAAAAAATTAAGTTGAAAGACGAGAACAGTGTTCGATAACAGTATTTCACGCTTAGGCTTGCATGAGTGTTCATCTCGGCATCGTTTTTATACGCCTAGCTATTGCGGGCCTTAACTTTTCTATAGCTGAAATGGAAGCTACTTAATTACTAATACAATTATCATTAGTATCAGTACCTCGCTGAAAAAGAATTGGCTGTTGGAATCCTGGAACTTCGGTCTCCTGAGAGAGAGAGAATAAACTTTTATTGCGAGCAAGCGCACTGTGCGCCCAAGGTGGGCGGCCTCCTTATTTCAGGTAGCCGCGGGCCTTCGCCATCTCCCGCGCCCGTTGAACCAAGCTTCGCTGATTCTTCAGGCTTCGGTCCGATAACTTGGCCTCTCACTGCTCTTCGGTTAGTGGGAAACGAAGCTTATGTAGGAAAAATTCACTTAATCTGGCTATGCAGTTTAAGTAAAATATTTGTCTCATCTTCCCACCATAGGGGTGGTCAAAATCGAAACCTGTCTGAGCCGTGCCTGTATTATCAGTCGGCATTGTAAAGAAGCGTAGAAACAGACGCCTAGGTACAAGTACAGGCACGGCTTTACAGGCGTCCTAATTGATCATGAAAAGAAGGGCAGAACTATGCGCTGTTACAAGCACAGAAAAAGTGGAAACTGCAGAGTAAATAGCTATTGCGCTAGCAGTATCACTTACAGAAGCGGACGCAATAGCCAGTGACTTTCGGACAACCGTATGAAATTTCGCTAACGAATCTCCCCGGCAGCACTACAAATCTTTATGTCAGCTAACTTAAATTGAAGCGTTGTGCCGCCTTACGGCGGTTACAGACCACAACTCATTCGAAAGTGGCGATCGCACACTTCAACGTTTCCCCGCAGGGGCGTCTGCGCAAGCAGGCGTTTGGTGTGTGGCGACACCACGGACCCGAGCTAACGGGGGGGGGTTTCGACCTCCTCCTCCCACGCCTAGCCGTGCGTGGCGTAGCCGTGTCCGGGGAAAAGGGGATCCTGGGGGGTTGAGCCCATAGGCGTGAGCAGGGTTTCCCTTCAGGGGGGGGGGGGCGAAGGTTCGTCGCAGCGCCCCCCCCCCCCCCCCCTGCTTATTATGTCAATGCATGGGGCTGACTTTGCGCCCCCCCCCCCCCGAGTCGCAGCGCCTCCCCTCCCTATTATGTCAATGTATGGGACTGAATTTGCGCCCCCCCCCTCCTAGGTGACTAGGGGGGCAGCCGCCCCCTCTGCCCCCCCTCGTGCGCACGCCTATGGTTGAGCCGACGCCGGGTGATTGGGCCTTTAAGGCCCAATCACCCGGCTGAGGCAACACACCCCTTTGGCCTCGGCTTCACGTAGACGGCACCCCTGGACTGACCCACCCAGGGGAAATCGGCAGTCGCCTTTTCCTGTCTCTCTCTACCCTTATATTCGTCTTTCTCTCTCTTTTAATCTTTCCTGTCCTCTCCTCTCTTCTATTCACTTCCAATTTTCCAGGCGGCGAGGGTTAACCTTGTGTGTCATATCCTGTCTTGGGTATGAATATTGGGTTATAGCGGCGGTGTATAACTGGCGTCTGCAGGTTCTTGAAACCTGTAGCGCCCCCCATGTTGGGCTCGGTGGTGGGTGGCTACCACCGTCGCCGAATTTCGAAACCATCCTATGGCAGACGCTTTTCCCCATCTTCCAGATCGGCCTGTAAAAAGAGGTCGCACCGAAGTACCTTTTCACTTTAATCTCCGTACCGACTTTGACAACTTTCCTCGTTTCCACGTCTTGCACAGCGAAGGAACCTCAAGCTTGCGTAAATTGTGCCCATTCTTGGTGGCGAAATATCTCGGAGAAGCTATTGGTAAAGACTACAAAGCATCCAAAATGAGCAGCGGAGATCTCCTAATCGAACTGAAAAAGAAAGAACAAATTGAAAAGCTATATGATCTAGTCAGCATTGGCAACACTGATGTCACAATCACCGCCCATCGTTCGCTGAACACCTGTAGGGGCGTTATCTCAGAAGAAGACTTCCTAAACTTGAGTGACGAGGAGCTCCTTGAGGTTTTCCAAGACCAAAATGTCATAAAAGTTCAAAGAATAACAATCAGACGAAACAACGAACAACTCCCAACTAAACACATCATCCTAACTTTTGGAACAAGCACTCTCCCCAGCTCTCTAGACGCAGGATATCTCAAGGTCAATGTCAGACCATACATACCGAACCCGAGGCGCTGCTTCAAATGCCAAAGGTTCGGCCATGCATCACAATCATGTAGAGGCAAAGAGGCATGCGCCAAGTGCAGCGCCAATGGCCACTCGGCTGATACGTGTCAGGAATCCCCCCTGCTGCGTGAACTGCAAAGGCGACCATCCGGCCTATTCTAGATCATGTCCTTGTTGGAAGAAAGAAAAAGAAGTCATTGCCCTCACTTTTAAAGAGAAAATTTCATTTTTTGATGTAAGGAAGAGGCTTGGAGTCTTGCCTCAGAGAAGTTTTGCTAGCGTGGTGCGGCAGGGGGGCAGCACCACGACAACTTCAGGAGCCTGCAGCGGTCACCGCCTGTGGTCCCGTAGCAGCTCCACCTGCCCCCGTGGTGGTAGCAGCCAGTGCTGCTCCATCATCATCAAAGGCGGGCGTACAGACTCTGTCTGTGCAGGGCCCGCGACTCAATCGGACACCAAGGCCCGAGACGCGTGTCTCAGGGCCAGGCCCTTGATCCTCCAGTGCCTCTGAGAAGGCTATGGAGGTCGATGGAAAAACCATGGAGTCATCGACGCCGAAAGAGCAGCGCTCTTTAGAGCGCACTAAAAAAGAAAAAAATTTCCCTGAACTCACAAAAAAAGGGACCGGTAACCTGAATGGTTACCGCTCTCGCTAGCAATATGTATCTGTTACCAACACAGGTCACCTTTATATATTGCTACCAACTGCTCATCTAAACCACATCTCTTTAGTTTTATCCTATTTTTGCCACTATGGCTTTTATCATACAGTGGAATTGTAGAGGCCTCATCCACAATCTAGGTGACATCAGGCACATTATCAATACATTCTCACCTGCAACATTCTGTCTGCAGTAAACAAATCTTGGTCCAAAAAAACACTCATTTCCTGAAAGGTTTTAGCATATTTCGAAAGGACCCGTGAACATGCCAACCGACTATCGGGAAAAGTCGCCATTGTAATAAAAAGCGGCATTCCCACCCGAGCCATCACATTAAACACCTCCTTCGAGGCAGTAGCAGTTAGGATTATAGCACACAAAACCATCTCCATCTGCTCTATTTATATCCCCCCCGCACGAGCATGTAACTGTGCGAGAACTCGAGGACCTAACTGCGCAACTACCAGAACCATTTGTTTTAACAGGGGAATTTTAACGCTCACAATACGCTATGGGGCAGCGACAAAACAGACCAGAAAGGACAAATAATTGAAGATTTTATTTTCTCGAACAACATCTGTCTTTTAAACTCTGGCACACCAACATACTTTTCATCGAGTACCCGCAAAATTAGTTGCCTCGATTTAACATTTTGCTCTCCATCTGTTTTTAACGATTTTCAATGGGAAGTCCTGGAACCTTCATACGGTAGCGACCATTTACCAGCAATCATAAAATTGCCATCGACACTTCCCACCCTCACCTCGAAACCACCCCGTTGGCTAATTAATCTTGCAGACTGGCCCCTATTTGAGGAGATTGCAAAACTAGAAGACATCCTTTCACCAGAAATGAACATTGATGACACAAACGATAAAATCACAGAAATAATAATAGCAGCCGCAGAAATAGCAGTACCGCGATCATCAAGTCATGTCCGAAAAAAGCGAAATGTCTGGTGGACAAGGGAATGTAGCGAGTCAAAGAAACTACAAAATAAAGCTTGGGGCGTCCTGAGGAGGTACCCCACTTACAGCAGCCTCATCAACTTCAAGCAGGCTTAGATGCAGTATCTTAGATTACGGGTGCGTTGTTTACGGCTCGGCAAGAGAGTCGTACATTCGGCGTCTGGACCCCGTACACAATCTCGGTCTGCGTCTATCCGATGGCGCCTATAGAACATCCCCTGTGCAGAGTTTATACGTAGATTGTAATGAACATCCGCTAAGCCAGCGTCGAGTACTTTTAACCCTCTCGTATGTTTTAACAATCAGGTCACTACCTCAACACATATGCCACGACATTACCACGAATTGTCATTCACGCTTACACTACTCTAACAAACCACACTCCATCAAACCACTCATTTTACGTTTTGAAGAGCACTGCCACGCATGCGACATTTCTAATGATGCTCTAAATATCACCAAGAAACCACCAAGACTGCCGCCGTGGTCTGACCTGACGCAGCTGTGTGATTTGTCACTGGCTCGTCTGAAGAAAAAAGAGACCGCACCAGAGCACATCATCCAGGCATTCCGCGCACTTCAGGATAAGTACAAAGACTATACCGAAGTTTACACGAATGGCTCGAAAACTAAAAACCACGTCGGCGTCGGCGTTGTGATGGAAGAAAGTGCTGTCAGTATTAGAGTGCCTCATCTCATGTCCATTTTCAGCGCCGAAGTGTACGCCTTACGGGAAGCGGTGCGGAAAATCATCACAGGCAAATACAAAAAAGCTGTCATACACACTGATCCACTAAGTTCACTAAAGGCGCTAAATCTAAAATCTGAGTGTGAACCGTTACTTCGTGATATTTTAAACATGATCGTTTTAAACAGCGTCGGTATGACCATCCGTTTTTGCTGGGTCCCAAGTCATGTAGGGATCCCAGGCAATGAAAAAAGCTGACGAATGTGCGTCTCTAGCACCACAAAAATCAATTAATAACATAAATATTCTCTTCAAAGATAGCCAGCGTGCTATCCGCCTAGCGGTGTTATCGAAATGGCAGCAACAGTGCGACTCCTGCACAACTAATAAGCTTCATCTGGTGAAGCCCATAGTGGGCGAGTGGAAGACGTGCCGTCATCAACAACGGTTCATTGAGGTTATTCTATGCAGACTTCGAATTGGGCACACTCACCTCACACACAACTTTTTGCTTAGAAAGGAAGACATGCCGCAATGTGAAAAATGCCAGCAGCCATTAACAGTTTTACACATCCTTATCACATGTCCATACGGCGAAACAGAAAGAAAAAAGTACTTCAGACAACTATACAATCATCAGATACCTATGCACCCGAGTCTAATTCTAGGAGATGATGCACTGGTCCCTCTGTCAAATGTCGTCGATTTCTTAAAATACAGCGGCTTTTTACATAAGCTTTAGAATTACCTATAATGTACTGCTTAAATCAAAACACCCTGTGTCTGGCGCAGCTTAGCCTCAGTTGCTTTTGCGCCATTAAACCAAATTTAACTAATTTCAACATTTGCAAGACAGACAAACGCAAGAACTGCCATTGTAGAGCAGTGGTCGGAAACTTACCTGAGCTATCGGGCCGAAGCCACAAAATTTAGTCTCGAAAGGGCCGGGGCAGCCATGGAGCTGCGAGGACAGGCGGGGGTGGGGGGGCGGTTGAGGGCTAGGGGTTGATGAATTGCAAAAATCCTAAACATAGGCCTTTCCCACGTCATATATGAAGCTCATTTCTAAAGGAGCTTTACCGTGAGGATTCGAACAACATTTCGGTACCAGTCTTTAGAATGAGGAAAATCTTGGCGCCGATTTTTTGAAACAAAGAGTACTTATTTCACGGTTTTATTGCGATAGCAATTATATGGACACTCTCGGCTGATTTTTGCCGTCACGTCCCGTATATGTATATGCGTATACATATATATATATATAAGTAAAAGCCACGAAGAAAAATACCCGCGGGTAACAGAGCGGGGGCGACAAACGCCGCTGAAGGGGACATCAAACGAGCCGGCCCACCTCCGTCGCTCCGAGGCGTGGGCGATAAGATCCCCGCCTGTTCGACCAGCCGAGGAATGCTCAAGGAGAGGAAACGCCCCGCGCGTCTTTAAAGGCCAACTCCGGCGATTTTTCGAGGTCAATGGATCTCACTGAAATTCGCTGGGTACGTTCCTTTGCACATTTCCGTCATTTATGCCAAATTTGAAGCTTGAGAGATGCGCTGATTGTTTGCAAATGAATTTTAAAGATTGTCTGCAAACGCCCACCCGGCTTCCCACAATTATTGGCAACATTGCGTGTGTGACGTGTTGGTTTGCCGGTCGACGGAAGTGACGCAGCCGATGGGCTCGCTAACTTTGGCCGCTACAGCGTATATTGTGCTGGCCACAAGGCGACGGTGTTTGGCCGGCACTTCGCTGGTTTGGCGCGCGATTTTCTGGTCTCTGTGGAGGAGCGTGTGATATTCCGCGCCGGCGGGACTAGCATGCCTTGCACGACTTCCGGTTCGTAACAAACTACTACGTCATACGTAGACAGCACACTCGGTTGGGTTTCGGTTTCGGTATTGCGCCTTTTTGCTTATTAAAAATTATTTTCGAATTTGCCGAGCATTTCAGCTATCGGGTGCGTGACAAGAGGGTCTCAGGAACATAAAAGCACCATTACCCTGACACGGTCAAAAAATCGCCGGAGTTGGCCTTTAACAAGCGCGGAAAGACGCGAGGGGAGGGGGGTGTCCCTCATGCAGCCACTGCGACCTTTGGTTTTACGAGCGCGGTCGTCGCTGGCGCGCGCGCTATCTCGCAATCTCAGCAGGCGACAGCAGGCGACGAACAGTGTCCCTGGAGCGGCCGTATGCTCTTGAACATGCATTTTGTAGAGTTGCGTGGGTTCGGTTCCAAAAGAGTTAGCTGCCAGCCTCACTTCGATTAACATTAGAATTTGTTGCTATCGCATTCACTGCTTCACTCTTGCGGTGAAACTGTGACTTTTTATTTCACCGCATAGTTAATGCATGGGGCGCCTCAAGAAAAAAAAAACTACTTGAGACTAGTCATGTCTGTGTAACTCCTGTACATACTTAAGAAAAAAATGAAGGACACTTTGTACATTCCAAAGTGTGTTCGGCGAAAGCGTGCGGCCATTCCACTGACTATGCCATGTCTTTTATCTTTTACACTTTCAGTGGCATAACACACAAACCGAATGTGGTCGTGTTTTATTTTTTTTAATTTTTTACCGCGATTCGCAGCGAGACGCGAGACTAATCTTCCTCCGTTCGCATGCGTTAGTATTTTCTCGCGCTTTGCGCATCGTGGAAACGCCATCCGCATTCCAGCGCTTAAATTGACGGACCCTTTGTAAATTCGAAAGTGTATTCCGTGAACGCCTGTGTCCATTGAGACGGCGTCGGTCAGAATGATTGCAAACGCTGGGCACAGCGATGCTACGCAAGCAAAGCACGAGCGCTGTAGAGTCCGACGCGACCGGCGTCCGTTTGCGCATCCCGGCGGCTACCTGGCTCCATGCCACAGCTCGGACAGACGGACGGACGAACAGATGGGCGGGCGGGTGGACGGACGGACGGACGGACGGACGGACCGACAGACGGACCGACAGACGGACCGACAGACGGACCGACAGACGGACCGACAGACGGACCGACAGACGGACGGACGGACGGACTGACGGACGGACGGACTGACGGACGGACTGACGGACGGACTGACGGACGAACGGACGGACGGACGGACGAACGGACGGACACCGGACGGACACCGGACGGACGTGAGCATGAGACATTAAAGGCTTTCGCCTTAATAAAAAAGAGCGATGGGGGGACGAAGACACTCAACTGCAGGTCGGGCCGCTAACGGAAGGTCTGCGGGCGACATGCTTGAGACGCTTGGTAGAGCCGCTCTGGAACACTTACTATGGGAATGCCGAGGGATAACAAACAATACTGGAGATGCGACCTTTAGCGATCGCCTCTGCACGCGCTGGGAGGCTGTGTTGCACAGCTCTGCCGTTGAAGATGAGTTTCGGGCTGTTGAGTGGTCTGAGGATGCCACCAGAACCCAAAAACTCATGGCCGTCGTCACCAATGCAGAACCTCCTACCCGTGCCCCAAACTCCTAGGACCAATAAATAAAGTTCTTCGACTGACAGAACAAACATCGACTAGAACTTTGGCCCTGCGACGTGACGACAACATCGTGGCGCCCACTGATGCGTTTATGAAAAGTGTTTATAACGACTCCCTCTTGTCCTTCACATGCGGGAGACAGCCAAAGTCATTGCCGCTTCGGTGCGCAAAGCAGGCAGTCGACGACAACAAGGCTGCGCAATTCGTTGGGCAGTGCATTCTGACGCTAATTGTATCTCGCGAGACGCAGGTAAGGAAAGCTCTTTACTAGGAAGTTTGAAGCACGGATAGTAACCGAAGCACGAACAAGAGCAGTGTACAGACGCAAGTTGCGTTCGCGTGACATCCTTCTCGCATATATAGACAGAGTGACGGTGACTGGAGGTTCTTCGAGAGTCTCGATCGGTGCCCGGATACTAATTCCGCGAGCTATACCGTCTGCCATCTCGTCACCCTGTAGCCCCGCGTGCGCAGAACACCAAATGGCAGCGTGCTATTGTTCCATGCGCGTTTCTAGGATTCTATTACTAATTTTCGATACAGCTCCTGTCATTTATTCACTGCATGCTGACTGCGAGTCCAAGATAACTGGTCGTCCTCGTTTCTGTCGTCGACATCTCGTATGGCTTGCTATAGCTGTTGAGTCTGCTGTGTTAACTGAGGCAGTTCGCACGGTTGGTGTGATCTTAATGCCTTGATTTGTGGCTACGACAGTGTATTTGTTTTGGGCTATTCTGCCCCTGTTTGTGTAGTCCCCGTCTAGATTGTGTCCGAACTGCCTTTGCAAAGCTCTGGCCGTGACCTCTTGTCTGCCCTTGTAATATTTGGCACTCATGTTTTTGAGAACGGGAGAAGCCATTATGTTTTCTCTGACTTCATGGGCTAAAAGTGTTTGCTCTACGCAATGCTGTGGTTTGTTTCAAATGCGAAGCATTTCTTTGTGTACTGCAGGCACTTTTAGCGTGTCTGTCTATCTATCTATCTATCTATCTATCTATCTATCTATCTATCTATCTATCTATCTATCTATCTATCTATCTATCTATCTATCTATCTATCTATCTATCTATCTATCTATCTATCTATCTATCTATCTATCTATCTATCTATCTATCTATCTATCTATCTATCTATCTATCTATCTATCTATCTATCTATCTATCTATCTATCTATCTATCTATCTATCTATCTATCTATCTATCTATCTATCTATCTATCTATCTATCTATCCGCCTACGTCTGGGTACGCTCGTGGTTACCCCCTAAATAATAATATCTGGGTGATTGACAGCTTATATCTACCCAGGAACAGCGAGAACAGACATCGGTAATTTTAACGCGAGATCGTTAAGAAAAAAGCGGACATCAGTAGCGTTCACCCGACGAATGCAAAGAATAAATGTAAGGGTCCCAGCAGGAATCGAAGCCCATCATTCTGCGTGGCAATCAAGTATTCTAGGTCTCGGAACTACTTTTCAAATAGATCCTAAATTTCGTGAAACGTCAGTTGTCCTTCCAGTGCTGGCTATCCCATTTTATAAACAATACTAGGGGTGTGCGAATATTCGAGTTTCGAATTCGAATCGAATAATACTTAATCGAATAATTCGATTCGACTTTCGAATAGCTAGTATTCGAAGTTTCGGATAATTCGACTGGACGAATATCTGAAGCGCGACAAGGGCCAATGGTGCAACTTGGTTAAGGTGGGGTGGATAAAACTAACGCTAACGTCGTTACAGAAAACCTTCGGTTAAAACTTTGACGGATATACTTGTTGAAAAGTGAGCAGATGTTTATTTTAAAGGAGATTATGTCATTTACGCCCGTCATGGCTCCAGCAGAAAAAGCCAGATAACAGTCTGGTAGACTGTCGAACTGCTAGCGTCAAAAAATAACCAGCACTGAGCTCAGACCTTATAGTCAAGAGGTTCAAAAATACTTGAATGAGCTCCTCACCCTAAGAAAGGGTGATCCTTTGAAATGGAAAGCGCATAGAGCTGCACTTTATCCAGGTATCGCCAAAATTGCTTTGTGATACTTTACCATCCCTGCTACTGAGGTGCCCAGTGAGCGCATGTTTTCAACTGCAGGGAACACCGTAACATCTTGGCGAGAAAGTTTGAAGCAAAGTCATGTGGAACAGCTTGTGTTTCTGCATGACAATCTGTAATGGCAGTCACTCAACCCGTTATGTGCTTCAAGACATGAGCAGATTGCGTTTCGTTGTTCGTTACCTTTATTGTCAACAATATTTTTGGCATTCGATATTCGATTCGATATTCGACATTTTTGGCCACTATTCGGCACTATTCGATTCGAATTCGATTCGAGATGAAATTTCAC
Source organism: Rhipicephalus appendiculatus (assembly GCA_030522465.1). Taxonomy (NCBI): domain Eukaryota; kingdom Metazoa; phylum Arthropoda; class Arachnida; order Ixodida; family Ixodidae; genus Rhipicephalus; species Rhipicephalus appendiculatus. The sequence goes on from JALIZH010023133.1 coordinate 39,171, forward strand.
TATTCGCACACCCCTAAACAATACATATGCACTGCTATGATACAGCCGTCACGTCGGGTTAACTTGAATTGTATTTAAGCGCCATTCACTGAAGTCGATTTATGTAGCAGTGTAGCGAGCACAAGCGCTACATATCAGCTTACCGCTTCTCGTGTTGCTAATACCCGTGTTGCTGTTGGCATCCTTAGGCGCAGCTGCAAACAACTGGTTATATAAAACATACGCGAGCTTTCAACATGTCTCTGCGTACAACATTTGTATGCACAAATCTTTAGCCTCATTTCGTAACGTTTCGCTCAATAAAAAAAAAAAATTGGGGGACCGTTAAGCTTCGCCTTTCAGAGTTGAACGCAATAGCGATATCCTGTCCCTAGTGCTTACTTCAATCACTTAGTGCATACTATGTAATGGGTAGCATGCTTTCAACCACGTGCACTTAGGAGCGGGAAATGTTTTCGAACTTGTTATGGACCCACTACGAGGGTGTTAAGGGAATACGCGGAGTAACGTGTGTGCCTTTCTTTATGAGTGGCCGGCTTTGAACCACTATGTCATTACGATATTCACATGTTCTAACGCGCGATGGCAATGTATGCTTGTACCACGCAATATGACTGCGATATTACATGTTGTATTGTGACGCCTGTATACAGGACGCGTGTGTTTGTAAAGCAAGAAAGTTGTTTTCACTGCATTTCCAAGCAGAGGAAGTTTTTTTAAACGTAATTCCAAGCAGAAGCGTGGCTGTGTCGTAGAATACCTGCTTGTCATGCAAACGGCCTGGGTTCGATCCTCACTTGGGCCCGGAAATTTTTATTATTTATTTTATTTGCGTCTTTCTCGATTTTTCGGTCAGGGACAAGATGATTTTTCGCTCACGACCAACGACGCCGCCGCCGATGCCGATGTCAGAATTTCTGCGAAACGAGCTCTTTAACGCTGTCGCGTTAAAATTACAACACAGCCACCTTCCCTCCGTATGCCTTGCATAACATCGATTCGCAAGGTACGTGGAATCTGCCGAATCATTTTCTCTTTTTTTTGTCTAGCTCCTCGATTTATGCATGAAATGTATAGTGGAGCCTGAATGATTCCTTTCTTTGCTCACCCTCATATCATTGGAGTTCCCGACGACGAAATTTACTCGTTTCGTTGAAGAAACGGGAATATATTCGAGGAAGTGTAGGGGTGGTGCGACACAACCCGTCGGGTGTCTTCTGAAGTGTACACCGAAGTTTCCAAACAAGCCTGAAATCTGCCGAACAGACTAAATTACCTTCTTCTTGTTCCTTTCCCTTAGACATGTACGTTTTAATAACAGCTGTAGCAGTTGCACATAACGCATCAAGCTTTGTTTATTTCTGCATCACGAAATAGATATATGTCGGTCTTATGCTAGAACAACAACCTAGAGGTAAAGGTATCAGCGCAAACACGGGAGACGTCCCTCTTAGAAAAGAAACGAGAAGCACGGTTTGAAATGAATTGTGTAAAATATGGAATTCATATTGGCAAGGCTGTTGCGAACTTAAACATATGAACTGTTTCTTCTCTACTAGCGGATTTGTTAGGGTGCAAGCAATTTCAGCAAGTCTAACGAGAATTTTTTTCTTCGAGTGGTATGCTGTATTGGATCGCCGTTTCATCATTCGCCTTACTTAAATTGGAAAGCGGATGTTAATGGCGTATTACAGAGACACGATTCGTACGAGATGTCTCAATATTCTTTTCAATCAGTTTTCCGATTTCTTCTCTTGGAGCTGCAACTGGGCTACATCTCGCACGCTTGTGTGACTGCCAGCTCTAGTTTAACAAAAAGAAACGTGATGCGCAGTACGAAATTATTTTTTAGCTGAAGATTCCAGAAGCGTCAATCTCGAGGGAGCATGCGAATGCGAGTTCAGCTGTTAAGGTGCCTATGAACGAGATATTTGTAATAAAAGTTGTCAATGACAGTTTTAGTGGAAGCTCCCAACATGATAAGGGCAAGTGCCCCGGGCACATCGATATAGTGCGCACTGGCGAAACTTCCGAGATGTTTCGCCAGTGCACAGAAATAGTGGCTAGCAGCTGTGTTGCTTCATAGAATTCGAATATCATGAAGCTATCATTGAAATATATTCGGTCGATCATCAGTGAAGCTCGCCTAAACCTTAGAAGCAGATGTCATTGGAAGTTGTGCGTCTGCATGACGCCTAAAATAATGCCTGCTCAGGCACTCACTGCCACTTCGCGATCAGTCCAACATTCCAATTAAATCGACGTATCTCGCCGAAAAATTATCACACTTCGCGCCTGTTTGCAGTCCCACGAATGAAAATTCAAGTCTAATTGTATGTTCAGACAGGACACCTTTAGTTAGCACGTCTAGCTAGTAAAAATTTCTTGGGGTGGTGCCGGACTTGGAGAACTTGGGCGAAGTTTTTTTTTTTTGTAATCTTTTTGCGTGTTTCGACTTGTGAAGCAGCGCACAGAAAGGCATCAATTGAAACACGATGTGGTAGGACCACGGCTGTTTTCACAGCAATTTTACAGCAGACAAAGCGTAAAAAAATTCCAGCAATTGACAATAATTTCCAAACCTACTAGAAATCACGTTCATTTGCAACACGCAGGTCACAAAGTTGCTATTAAACATAGGTTACAAGCAAAAATCCAACTTTAGGTCAAAACTGCGATGTCGATCTTCATACAGGAAGTGACAAGGGAAAGGGTGGGAAGGGTGACATCGTGCCCGGGGCCGCATAATGCTGCCCTGCGGGCCGCAGGTTGCTGAGCGCCGATTTAAACGATTCATGCGAGCAGAACAGTAGTTGTGACTTTTATTATGCTGTCTCTCCGCGCATATCTTAATCCACCAAGCTGGACAGTAACAAAAATAGGGGTCTGCTCCCCAACACTGGACTCTACTACATGCCACGAGTTCGAATTAACGTATAGTGACGTCATAGCATAGCAAGCTATAGATAGATACGTTGAAAGTCAATAAGGCATCAAGTAATTCCTCGCATTTTGAAAAGCCTCGGTATATCATCGCTAGTAATTATGATAACCGAGAATATAGCTAAACAGAATCGACTTGCGTGTCTGGTATTAGTACAAACCACAGCGACCAATATAAGGAAGTACATGATTAAGTAGAGTAAACAGCGCAGGTAACGCAAATGATAAAGTTTCGCAAGGTTATGCATACACTGGCGCAGCTTAGCAGTCAGCGAGACCCTTGTGTGAGCAAGAACGTGCCATGAGGTGTATCGCATTATGCACTTTACTACTAGAAGGTCCTGAGACATCGACGTAGCGGGTGCCATAAACAGCTGCCGACAGGAACATCGCTATCATCGGCGGTCAGAGAAGACGCCGAAGAGGTTCCTCATTAGCGGGTACTGCCCGCCCCCGCAGACGCCTGCGAAATCGTCGTGCCAGAGATTCCATACGCCGAAGCAGCGCGCTCCGAACTGGTCGCGCAGGTAACGGGCCAGCGGGGGCACCACGAACTCGGTGAGGTGCGAGACCCAGTTGGCGCCCTGCTTCGACACGACGCCGAACTCGTACACTTGGCTTGAGTCCCACACCTGCGTTGATTTCATCCGAAGATTTCTTAGTAAACCACCATGCGTTTAGCTGACCGTGCTGCTGCTGCATCGCACAAATCACTTCCGCTTGCGTGCTTCTTGTATTAGATTCGATTCTGACTTCAACGTGTGGTCTCAATTCATTACCGGTTATAGCCTATATAGCTAAGGAAGGCATTCGAGACATGATCGGCCAAAAATTATCGTCGACATTGTGGACGTCCCATTCCGTTACAGAAAGTGCTTGATAGATGCTCAAGGGGTAGGCCACGTCACGCGCGTCCAGGCTAACGATAGTAATACGATTAATATCGATGAATGACTAATTGAACAATCGATAAAAAGCATCCCACAAAACCATTTATCGTAACCAATGCCCGCTTAACCGACTTAATAGATCAAAGTTTTTCCAGTAATCTATTAGGAGACAGTGACACGAGGGAAAAAATTTGAAATCATATTGTAGAATGCAGAGGAAGTGCTGGCACTGTGATGTTGTGGTTAGCGGATGGTAAGCGTTACATATTGACACATATCATTTATAAACCACCCGCTGTGGTACATACATATTTGGCTGTCAAGAAGAAGAGTAGGTTTTTGCTGCTCTGTTTCTGGGGAAGACGTCGGCTTCTGGCTTTCTGTCTTGTTTCAGCCACGACAATATTGTCGGTTACGCAGAGCAGACCTTTTGGCAAGGGAGGTACTCTGTAGCTCGAGGTTTACCGAAAAAAGAACGACACAAGGCTACGATAATCACGAGTACGCCGCGGCGCTCTATGCGTGCATTTCCTGTCGACCTGCGGCGTTTCTTTGTGGTAAACCTCAGAGTAGCATGCACTCCTTGAATGCAACTTTATAACTGAATTCATTCTTCTACTCGACTCCAGCAACACCTTTTCTTCGGCAATATTTATCGCTTTAAGCAGAAGCGTAGCAAGATTTTTTTTATGAAAGGTTCAACCGCACTTTATGCATGTTCCTGCGTGCGCTTGTTTTACACATGCAAAACTGAAAAAAATTTAAAAGGGCTCGAACGTCCCCAACCCTTCCCCCACCCCCCCCTTCCCCGGCTATGCCATTGACTTCAAGGCTGCATCATCGTCTCAATTTTTGTCTTCCTTCGTTTCCTACCACAAGTTCACCAATTTACTGCCCAGTACGCCAGTTACGTTAAATAATTACCGATGTAATTTGTCTCACTTATCAATTAAACCGTTACGCACTTGTATGTTCGGTGTTTTGTCGACCACCCAAATGCATACCCTTTTTGGTAGCGCGCATTAATCGACCTAAAAGGTCGCGTCAGCAGTCATTAACGGCTAACTCGGAGAAGGAATAATCGTTAGCCATTCCGCTCTGTTAAGGTGGATGACCCGATGACCTGCGAAGCTGTTTTGCACACGGCTCAAAGGTGGCAGAATATTTTGATGCAAGGCAGCGGTTGCCGGTTCATGGTGATGATATTTTCGATCTACGACACACGGCCAACTTCGAGCATAACAACTCTGCAGTAAAAGAAATGATTTATAGGAATATTTTCTGATGATAAATAGGGTTTTATGGCCCAAAAAACCGTGTTTGCCAAAGAGCGCCATTACTGAGGCATATATATGTTCTAGCTCACTGTAGTACCACCGTGTTCTGTCGTGGTAAGTAGGCATGCACGGGAGAGTTACGAGGCGTCTGTCCCCTGAGCGTACGCAAACATTGCTTAAAAAAAGATACGGAGAGGATGTAGACCACGAGGTAATAGCACTATGGGAGAACGAATGACCCACGTGTACATCAGGCTGTTGAAATGTGACACTGACGATCGAGCCAATTGCCTAAGCGCACGCTTAGCTCTAGCCATCCTGAAAAGCCTCCCGTGGTCGACCTGGCTATATCGCAGAGTTCTGCTGCCTTTTCAAATAACTTCACACATAAATTACGGAGCGAAAAAATACTGCAATGAAACATTTCGGCTTACTTTTCACGATTTAACCAAACCACCTCAAAATAATGAAAATGCCTGAAATCGTGCCGTATAAGACTGCTACGTGTCTGCTAGTGTCTGCTACAATTCCTCACCAAGCAAGGAGCATGTTCAACTTACAATAGAAACACCGGTACCCACAGCTGCGGCTGCTCGATCAAGAAAAAAAAGTGTGGCCTGTTGCAACGCGCTGAAACACATGGGCACAAGCGACAACGCTGTGTTGACAGTTTCGCCCACGTTGGGCAAAATGAGGAAACGAGGGTTGTGGCGTGCGCGATGCGCTGTATGCCGATGAGCCGCGGCGTTCCGTGGCATCTTTGTACGACAAGAAAGGATTCCGCGAATTTTCGTTCGGCAATGTATGGTGTTGAAAGTCCCAATGATGAAATTAGGGATCTTTGTTTCCTCGGGAAACAATACGTACAGAGCAGAGTTGATGGCCCGGTCGTCAATGATATTTTCCAGTAGTTCGAGGCTCCTCAAGAAAAGCCGCAGCACACGGACACTCGTATTTTCTTCAAACAACCTTGGTGCCTGTCTAGTGGCGCCACAGTGGAAATAGACTCAACTAGGTGATTCCCGCCGCTTTCGGGGTACGGTACAAGCCGCAGCCGCAAATTCTTTTCAGAGCGAAGCTCTTATGTTCCCGTTTATGCGTTGATCGGCGTCGTCGTCGGCGTAACCGGTAGCCAATGGGGTTATAAGACAAGAGAAGCCAGCCGCAGTGCACCTTCCAGACATCCAGCCCTGCATGTGCACAAGCTCCGACCGAGGGGCCAGCGTGTGATGGAGGAACAAAGCGAGGTTAAATAAAAATAGCTCGTGATATCTGCAGACTCCGCATTCACTCTCTTTCGTCCTCGTTCATTCTATCGGTTACGCCGACGGCGATGCCTCTCAACGCAGGAATGGACGCCTACAAGCTGCGCTCTAGAAAGCACTGTATGAATGTCATGCAGAGAGGGGAATATCCTTAACGCATGTAATATTGCGTGGCAGAAGCGTAGAATAGCGCCAGGTGTCGAAACGTTTGAACTGCGCAACGAGCGGGTGTTTTACAAGCCCACGCATTAAAAAGCGCTCAGACATTTAATCACCATCTTCAGTAAAAGCATCAACAAAGATAGCCACTGTGCAGATTCGCGTGTTGCCTTACGAACGTGTAGACGGCCTTTCACTGGTTCGCAAAACGAAGAATGATGGCGTAAGTTCGCAACTGTATGTGCAGTAGGCACAGCAGGTATTCTAAGATAGCATGACACGGCCAATGTTACGCGCAGAGACGTTCGTTTTCTTGCGGCACGGTTGAAGCACCCACTGAAAACCGAACGAGGCTAGCAATTGATAAGACTATGGGCGCAGGAGGCCTGATTATGCTATCGCGTTTTTCTCTTAAAGGCGAAGCTAAAGTTAACTTAGATTTTTTTGTGCTTGTTTTTTTCTTTAGAGCGAAGCTGTTGAGCGTTGAGCGGCGCCGCTGTCGTCGTAACCGGCAGAGCTAACAAGGACGAAAGAGAGCGTACACGGAGCGTAGCGCAAAATGAAATACTGCGATAGCGAGGAGAGCAGAAGAAGGAGGAGGGAACGACAGTGGCGAGACGACAAGTTGCGCGGCGGCCACCCCCGCTGCAACGATAGTGTGCGATGCGACGGCTCTTGTGGAACGCACCCCTCGCTGCCTTCCGCGGTCTCCCGGTTAGCGAGGGAGTGGCGCTGCGCTCCGTCTGCGGGGTTTGATGTGAAATGAGCTGCACGAAATTGTCCGTGCCAGGCACGCTACTCGTGGCGTTCTCTCTTTAAAGAAAATCAATTACCTATGTAGAAAATATAGTCTTCGCCAGTTCTTTCAGAACAATGAGCGACGCAACTGGTGGGAGTGCGTCGTCTGCCGCTGCTGCTCAACGAGGTGCCCGAGCACAGGCTAAAAGTCTCCGACGCCAAAATCCAGAGGCGCGCGCAGCCGAAACAGAAGCATTTGCCTTATCTTATCGCAAAATGAAACGCCTATGCAGTTGCGCTCAGAATTCCCATTAGGCAGTACTGCAATCGTCGGCGAATCTTTTCATTTAGCGCGCGAGTGAAGCTTTTTTGGAATAAGAGGTTGAGCGTGGAAAACATGGGAGGGTCCCAGAAGCAACCACGACCAATTTTGCACCTACCGTTTTCTCCTGCCGCTTGCGACAACTAGCTGATCCACAGTAATATGGCGCTCCTGATTTTCACTTCGTTTATCTTGCTCCGTCGATTGACTATGGAAGTTAAAACGAAAGTTCTAGCTATCAAGTTTCGATCAATCCAGCGCAGTCGCATACCTATCAACTTCGGTGCTTCAAGCCACGTTATTGCTTACGCTATACTAAAGCTATTTCTTACAGCATTCCACAATGATATGGCATGCAGAACGCGGTTACCCTAGCACAAGCATATTACGTCCATCTAAAGCTCTCCTACCTCAATATCTTCAGTAAGCTATGAACTATTGTCGTTACAAGAGGAAATGCTAAAAGCGTGCCTCGTTGCATATTTCGTAGTAGGCGAGCTCGCCGGGTGTCTTGGTGATGGGGCCTGGGTCTCCTGGCCCATACACCACCTCTTGGACGCCGGTCACATTGCTGTCCCAGAACTTGTACGTGACGCCCGCGAAGGAGAACACGTAGCACAGCTTGCTGGCGGATGACTGGCTCACGCCCGCTGGAATGCCGCTGCGACCAGAGCCGCCTAGCGAAGGCGACAGTGGCTGCTGCTCCTGATCGATAGATCGAAGATTTTCATTGTTTCAGAATTTAACAAAGCCCAGAATTGCGCAGAACACGCAGCCTTCTTAAGCACACAGCACAGCGTGAAACACGCGCGAGCGTTCAAGATCCTGTCGTAAAGTATTTGAGGGCGTTTACTGCAAGTATTTCCATCTATCGAAGTACTTTCAATTGTGATTTGTGATCCTGCACAGTAGGTCGCGCTAACAATATTCAATTTGGTACCAGTTAAACACTGTTCCTGAAGAAACAGTCTCTGTAAAACCACGCCAAGATTGTGACAAACAAGGGAAATGAGAATATGTTCAGTGGTATTGGCCTATCGACGCGCACACGCAACGTATTGCCCATGCTGCTTGAGACCTACCAGAAGCTCTTAAGTCTAGTAGTATCGATGCTTTGATGACGCACGGCGACGTCTCATTAATACGAGGAAACCATGTATGTCGAAATCCATGACGTGACGTTGAGCTCGAGCAGAAACTTCCATTCAGCGTCGCTATTCGTCTGTTTATTTTTTCTTATTAGTGAATCCTTTAAAAAGCTAGAAATATTTTTGATCCCGCTGTTGACGACCCTGAAGCAGCCACGAGACAAAACCCGGAACCGTTATTCGGGTTCTAAATCAAAACATCAGGGCAAGAGATGAAAAGTGTTTAGCGACGCCTGTTTTACCGTCTCTTCGTGAGGTGGCACCACGCTGCGCGCAGCGCATCAGTCCGGCTTGCGGACCCTCGGGCACGCCTCGCATCGTAGTTACATAGGGTAGGCAAAGATCAAAATTATACCCCACACAGTGACAAGAAACAATGACTTCCATATGGCCCAGTGGTGGTACGTGTGAGCAGTACGGTGTGGAGTGGTTTGCTGTGGTGTGGTGTGGTGTGCCCTTGCTAACATGCATGATAACCACCTTGAAATTATGGCTTCTGCATCGCCGGTGTCTATTTCATGCTCACATCTATTAACGATTACGGGAGAGCCAGTCAGTTTTTTAAACCGCCCGCTTCACCGCAAGGGTGAAGCAAAGAAGTTTACTAGTGAAGAAAAAAAGATAGCTTGCCAGCTGTCCTTTGTTTAGCCACTAAGACGTCTCCAGCGGTGAAATATGGTGCATGGGTTTGGGAGCAGTCCTGGAAGCAGGCAAAAGGGCCTTTTGTAGCAGGCTTGGAGCATACAGAAATACGTTTTGGAGCAGGCTTTGAGCAGCCAGAAAGGCCTTTTCGAGCAAGTTCGGAGCAGTCAGAGAGAACGTTCAGATCAGATGTAACCCCTGTTTCACAGCACTTGTGACGCAACATTTGTCCAATGCCCCATTTTGCACACACCAAGCTGAATTGCGCAACAGCCTTATTACATCAATAGAAATTATGTGGACACTATCAACGGGTTTTCGCTGTCGCCGTAATGTCCCGTGTAAAGTCAAAATTGATAACATACCCCCGCGCATCGTGTGTTTTACCCGCGGGTAAAAGCGTGCGAGCGGGGACGACGAACGCGGCTGAAGCAGGGATCAAACGAGCCGGCCCATCTCCGTCGCTCGGAGGGCGCATGCAATAACATCACACCTCTCGGGGGCCCTCCCTTCGAAGCAGGGAGGAAACGCCACGCCCGTCTTGAACGAGCATGAAAATACGCGAGGGAGGAAGGGGTGTCGCTCGAGCAGCATCTTTGAACTTTGCTTCTAAGGGCGTGGTCGCGATCGCTGGCGCGCGAGCTAGCTCGGCAGCCATCAACTGGCGGCCCTCATACACTTCGACGTGTTGTGCTCTCATCGCGATGAGACTGCGTGAAAAATGTTGCTCGCCCTGGCGTTGCCGTATTCCATTACACCAGCGTCTTGCAGAGTTACGCGAGATCGGATCCAAAAGAGTTAGCTGTCAGCCTCACTTCATTAACATAACAATTTTTTTGCTATCTCATTCGTTACTGAGCCCTTGCGGGGCAACTGTGACTTTTTTAGCTATGTACATCCGCCCATGTTTTTTAACCTGAACGCGCAAGCGCCAACCGCCGAGTCCATAAGCGCCGTATAACGAAGCACAGCGGCGAAATGAACGAGAATACGCGCGTTCGCTTGATGAGCAGTCCTGTACACCTGTCTTTACCAGGCTGTTCCGGGAACCTGAAACCACCCGCGCTTCTCTTGAACACCGTTACCGTCAGGCTTTTTTTTTCCTGTTCTGAACGCTGCCATAAGTTATAAAAAAAGTCAGAGTCAGCGCAAGGGCGAAGCAATGAATGCGATAGCAACAAATTGTTATGTTATACGAAGTACGGCTGGTAGCTAACTCTTTTGGATGCGATATCGCGTAACTATACATATCACTGGACAGACAATATTCTAGCTGTATCTTCGCGTTGAGAGCGGAGCACAGAGAAGGGTTTACGAGCCATTCGCGCTAACGCCTGGCTAAATAAGCGCGCGCGCCAGCGATCGCGACCTTACAGTCTGAGTTCATAGCTGCTGCTCGAGCGATCACATTAGGATTAGGATTGGGATATTGTAGGTTGCCGGCGGATCTAGCCTTGCGAAATTAGCAGGCAATTGCCCCGTGAGCGATCACAGTCTTGATGAAACCGCAAATATAACTGTGGCGGTGAAAGTGAAACTGAAAGCACAATGTTTCAGCCACCTTTTCAGGGACGGGGCACCTTGCGGCTAAATTCGGATGCTGCGGCGCAGTATGGCGCAGGTAAGCGAGTTTGGCGCACGACGGCGCAAATAGTGCAGCTGTTCCACTCCTGCGTCTCGCTTACGCTGGAGGAAGGGAGATTCATTCCTCGCCACGGCGGTGCCACTGTCATAGGGACAGAGCAAGGACACCCATCCGCATAAATTATGAGCACGCTAAGGAAGCCCAGGTGGCAAAAGTAAATCTGTTATTCCCCACTACTGCCTGCGCCTTGTTATCATATCGTGGTCTCGTCTTTCTAAACCGAACTACCCTTGGAACTTCTTTTCAACAGGACAGATGGTAATTGTGGATGGATAATTTGGTTCTGCATAATCAAACCGATTTTGTTCTCCCTATGTGAAGTACTTCGGTGTGAATGGACGAAACGTGCCTGTGTGAGCGTCGACTGAAGTTGCTTGAGCGCGTCGCGGAGCCTGTTCTTCTCGTAGAGGACCGCCGATCGCGAGTCCTGGACACCCTGGCTGAGGGCCACGGGTGGCTCGCCAACTATCGGGTACAGCATGACGGAGGCCGTCGAGTTGACGTCGCCGGTCGGCAGCGCCGCTTCCAGCTCGCCCAGATTGAGCCGCTGATTCAGGCTGTCCCCAGTGTCCACGAGCACGCTGAAGACAAAGCCTTCCCGGCTAAACCGGCGGGACACGCGCTCCAGGAGCTCACTGTAGCCGCGCCGCGCCGCCAGCGTTTCCAGCGAGACCTTCCACAGGAGCACGGCGCCTTCGTACCCTCGGGGCTGCCAATCAAGAAACGTCACAGTTTCACCGCAAGGGTGAAGCAATGAATGCGATAGTAACAAACTGTAATGTTATACGATGCGAGGCTGGCAGCGAGCTCTTTTGGATCTGATCTCACTCAACTCTACAAAACTCCGGTGTAAGAGAATATGGCAGCTCTAGGGACACTTTTCGCTCACTCTTAGCGTTGAGAGCGCAGCACGTAGAAGGGTATACGAGCCGCCCGCTTATGGCTGGCGAGATAGCGAGATAACGCGCGCGCTAGGGATGACGACCGCGCCCGTAAAATCAAGATTCACAGTTGCCGCTCGAGCAACCCCCCCACCTTACCCCGCCACTGTACAAACTATCTTCATACAATATTCTGGCTTCCGGCAAAGGGAGGGGGAGTTGTTACTAAGCTATAAGAGCTGGCGTGGGGTAAGGGTGCAATATATGCACATAGAAGTATTTCGAATTCGTGGAGAGTGTTGTAACTCTGTGACAGGATCTCTTTAGATTGCGACCGGGCCTGATTCGATAGAGCTCCATCACTACCCGAGCTGCAGAAGGGAAGCCAATCATTGTCGAGAAATTGTATAACGATTCAATTTTCACAATACACATCAATGAATAATTTAGGAGGAAGAGAAATTTCTTGTCTTTTACTATTAGGAAAGTAGCAATACGGACTAGTGCAGACAAATCAGACACACTGCGACTAAGAGCCGAGTTGCTCATTTCTTTGTTGTAGTTGTTTTGAACCGTTGTGTAGTAATTACGACAAAATGAAATAAATCAATGTGGATGAAAACACTTTTTCGTCGGTGGGCCCGAACCCGCAACTTTCCAATCCTTGGCTAAATTGTCTGTTTCATAAGGTACAACAAGGAAACACGTGTAATTGTCTGTTTCCTAAGGTACAACAAGGAAACAAGGTTTACGTGCTTTAAAAAAGCACTGCGTAACCGTTGTCCACTGTCTTGCGAGTGCCTTTGCTTTTGAGCCGGTGCGCCTCTATCGCTTACCGTTAGCCAGACGATGGCACTCTCGAGGAATATCCAGTCAGAGCCGCTCATCATGGCGGCGGGCATTCTGCCGCTGAGTCCGAGTATTTCGGGCGCAGGTGCGGGTTCAGACCGCGAAGGTATCGCGGGAATTCCCGTGCATCGCTGGGCGCCCTCGATCTGCAGCGATGACTCGTTCAGGTGCGCGCAGCAGAACACCGCGTGCGTGCACAGGTGGTAGGGGAAGAGCGGCAGGCCGAACAGAAGTCCAGCCGACTCGGGTCGCTCAGCCCGCGCCTGCGCAGTGAGCGGGGGCAAGACATAGCATGGCGTTAAGCATCTTTGCTAGTTTTACACCAGAACCGCGGCCTGTTTATGATGCGTGAGGTAGTGGGAGATTAATTTTCATTTATTGCAAGGTGTTAAAACTCGCAAATTATGCACTCCAAGCAGTCG